>BGPR01006386.1:37769-58888 GCA_013235015.1 Araneus ventricosus | reverse complement strand
AGAAAATTCTTAATTTAATAAGACATCCAAAAGAAAACAAACTACACGGGAGCACTTGACAGACGGATCGAACGAGTTTCAACTCCGGTTTATTTAAAGGCTATTTTGACATTTCTTGCGGTCCCAGTGATTGTGTCTCGCGATGCTTCCTGCCCTTTTCAAAATAGCCTTCTTTAAATAAACTGAGTTGAAACTCGCCTTCGTTCGATCCGTCTGTCAAGTGCTCCCGTGTAGTTTGTTTTCTTTTTTGATAATCTTGATAGAAATTAAAGAATTTTATTCCTCTCCAATACAAATTAATTGGCTTTTTCTTTTCCTTGTAGTCGCACTTATTCAGGAGAAATATTGTTTTAGGGTGTGATTTTCTAGAAGTTTATTGATTTAGTTTCTGATGAATTTATCGAAGGATCATTTTTATTTGATGCATACATGTATATTGGTTTTAGAAGATCAATAAATCAACCAGGATGGCTCATAAGTTGTGTATTGTAGGCTGGCTATTTGAATATGACTATTACAGTTAGCTTTTCATTTTTTTTAACACATGCTTAACTAAACAGTTTATACCCCTTTCCCTGCCAAGCTGGCTTTGTTAAGACGATACCCATTTGTATATCATTTGACGTTTCTTGATTTCGATAGTTCAAGAAAACATAAAAAACGTATCTACGGAAATCTAGGAACTCGCAAAGAATTTTTTGGGGAAATCAACTTATAAAACTATATTTTTTCAACTCTCGAAGAAAAAATGAGCCTTATATATTCAGTGGAAACAACTTGTTCAGTGATCAATCAAATTTGACCGAAACTTTGATTTGAAAATAGTTTTAGTTGGTATCAACCCAATAGGAAGAAGAAATAGAATAGCAGTGTTGGCACTTTAAAGGTCAGACTGCTGTACCTAGAGCTACGTGAAATTTAGCAAAAAACATAATTTGGAAGATAGGAATGTGCAACCAAATATTCTTCTTATTTTGACGGTTAAAATTTAATTAATTGCACTAAATTTCTACTACTTTTGATAACTTTTGAAAAATATTACAGGAACAAAAGTGATTTTTAAATTCATATAGAATTTTTAAAAATAATATCTTCTCTGATATCACTAAGTTGCTGCTTTTTCTTTAATCTTAATTAATTAGCATATTTTAGTGTATACTTACAACAATACTTTTATTTGTTTCAATGCCTTTAACCTTTAATACCAAATACAACCTTTCCTAACGAAGAAATATTTAATTGTATGTTTCTTCCATTGCTGAAAGCTGAGATAATGTCCTAATGGATTTTACTTTTTTATTTCATCAATTTTTCTGTGAAATCCATAAACGAAGTCTTCTCAGATACTAAATCTATTAGGAAATATATCCAGGAAGATGAATAGTTATGATTGATAAGTTTTCAACATTCTTTTCCTCATCGTACTGCCGTTTTAATCTCATAACATGTTTTAGAACGTGAAATGCCTTGCCAATTTAATGCTGAAATTGAATCAATCTTATGCAAATACATATTTGCCATGAGAAATAAGATAGTAAAGTTTTACCGACAACGTGCAATTAGACATTAGATTACACAAGAGCTATTTGATCAGGGACATTCATTGGGGACAAGGAATAGGGCAGACGTAAAGAGACTACTAAAAGAGTAGGTTTACAATCTTCTTCATGCAAATACATATTTCACATGAGAAATAAGTAAAGCTTCATGCAGACAACGCAATTAGACATTAGGGATTACAGACAGCTATTTGACTCTTAATCAGGGACATTCATGTAGACAAGGAATAGGGCAGATGCAAGACTACTAAAAGAGTAGGTTTACAATCTTCAATCTTCATGCAAATACATATTTCACATGAGGAATAAGATAGTAAAGTTTACAACGCAACAGACATTAGATTACATGACAGCTATTTGACCTACTAGGGACGTTCATGTAGACAAGAAATAGGCGCAGATGCAAGAATACTTAAAGTAAAATAGGTAGTTCACAATCTTCATGCAAATACACATTTTACATGAGGAGTAAGACAGTACAGTACTGACAACGTGCAATTAGACATTAGATTACACAGACAGCTACATTCGATCCATTAGGTCGCTCCATGTAGACAGGAAATAGGGCAGATGCGACTACTTAAAGAGTGCTGTCTACAATCTTCATGCAAATACTCATTTTCATAGAGGAATAAGACAAGTACAGTTTTACTGACAACGTGCAATTAGACATTAGATTACATTCAGACAGGTATTTGACTCCATTAGGGGACGTTCATGTAGACAGGAAATAGGGCAGATGCAAGACTACTTAAAAAGAGTAGGGTTCACAATTTTCATGCAAATCACATTTACATGAGGAGGCACAGTACAGTTTCTACTGACAACAACAATAGTATTAGATTGCAAAGACAGCTATTTGACCCATTAGGACGTCTACGATTGACAGGAAGATAGGTGATGCAAGACCTACTTAGAGTAGGTTCACAATCTTTCATGCAAATACCTATTTGTACATGAGGAATAAGTATAGTACAGTTTTACTCGACAACGTGCAATTAGACATTAGATCATACGACAGCCTATTTGACCTACTTAGGGACGTTCATGCATTGGAAATAGGGCAATGCAGACTACTAAAGAGTAGGTTCACAATTTTCATGCAAATACACATTTTACATGAGGAGTAAGACAGTACAGTTTTACCGACAACGTGCAATTAGACATTAGATTACACAGACAGCTATTTGACTCCATTAGGGACGTTCATGTAGACAGGAAATAGGGCAGATGCAAGACTACTTAAAGAGTAGGTTCACAATCTTCATGCAAATTTCCAATGAGGAATAAGACAGTACAGTTTTACCGACAACGTGCAATTAGATTACATGCACAGACAGCTATTTGACCTTTCATTAGGGACGTTCATGTAGACAGGAAATAGGGCAGATGTAAAGACTACTTAAAAGAGTAGGTTCTACAATCTTCATGCAAAACACATTTTCTACAGAGGAGTAAGACAGTGCAGTTTTACCGACAACGGCAATTAACATTAGATTTATACAGACAGCTTGTCCTATATTAGGGCGTTCATGTAGACAGGAAATAGGGCAGATGCAAGACTACTAAAAAGTAGGTTCACACAATCTTCATGCAAATACACATTTTTACATGATGAAAAGCTACAGTTTTACCGACAACGTGCAATTAGACATTAGATTACACAGACAGCTATTTGACTCCATTAGGGACGTTCATGTAGACAGGAAATAGGGCAGATGCAAGACTACTTAAAGAGTAGGTTCACAATCTTCATGCAAATACACATTTTACATGAGGAGTAAGACAGTACAGTTTTGCCGACAACGTGCAATTAGACATTAGATTACATACAACTACTTCACTCTATTAGGGACATTCATGTAGACAAGAAATAGAGCAGATGCAAGACTACTAAAAAATTAGGTTCACAATTTGGAGTTTAAAATCACTTTGTTAAAGGAACAGAAATATCAAATTATGCATAAGAGATTCATTTGAAATTATAATCCAAAACAACAAGCTAGTAACCGAAAGCGGCTAGTAATAAATAAGCAAAATGCATAGCTGGATGTGTAATCTATATAAAATATAATTTTCCTACATGCACAAAAATTCCTTTAGACTGAAATGGTGTCATAAATCACCAAATGTTATTAATGATATAAGAACAAATATAGAATCCAAAAAAAATATTCTTTATTTTAAAAGTATCTAATAATCATGTAGGAAAGCTATGTCTTTCCTCCTCAATCATTCTAGGTTAATTTAGGAATTTTGTCTGAAAGTTAATTAATTTCGTATTTCTTAGTAAAAGAATATTCCTCTGGAAATTCACTTCTTGAACATTTAGAAAACCGTTTTTGTTAAGGACGGAAATTAAAACCAAATGAAGTCGTGCTTTACTTTCTACACAATATTTCAGCCTCTGCCGGTTTATCTCTCACTCAAGACTCTAAAAGCAAGTAAAATGATAAATTATTTTTAAGAAGGAAGGAAAGAGTGCTTATTAAACTTCAGGGAATAAGGTTTTGATTTACGTGCCATTTTTTTCCTTTACCGCCCTTTGGAGAGATGTGTATTAAAAGAGAAAGCATTTTCACTCATCGCCATTAATTTCCAAAATATCCCTCGCATAAAATTTCCTTTCTTAAAATTGTAGGTTCGAGACTTAAAACAGTGTTAGACAACTCAATTTCTACTTGATTAAACCTGCCTCAGACTCGGTCGATCGCTAAGATTGATTGAGTATATTCTGCTTTAGTTCTTGAAGTCAGTCAGCAGCGGTTTTACTCCCCTTCTAGTTATCTTTAATACTTTTTATTTTTAATTAATTTAATTAAGAGAAAGTATTGTAATCGTCAAAACATTCGAACTCGAGATTTTGATGAATGTCCACGTTTTAGACCTCCCTGAGTCCGAAAAACACAATTTTAGAATTTTGTCTGTCTGTCTGCCCGTGAACACGATAACACGAACACTATTAGAGCTACGGAGATGAAATTTGGTATGTGATATTGACACATAATTTGTAGATTTCTATTAAATTTTGGACAATATCCGTCTAGGGGAAGTCTGTCTGTCCTCTTTCATGTGAACACTATAACTCAAAAACTTGAATAGCTAGAGGGATAAAATATGCTACACAGTTTTATCATCTTGAATGTAGGTCTGTATCAAATTTTGGACCAAATCCGTCGAAGGGTGGATTGTCTGTCGGTCTGTATAATCGCATATTTTTAGCCCAATAACTTCTTAACAAAATTACTTAGATAAATGAAATTTGGTTTGTGGCCTTCTTACCTTAATGGTAGATTTGTGCCCAATTTTTACGTGAATCGGTTAAAAAAAGGCGTTCAAATTGCAAATTTCGTTCTCTTTATCTTACATCCAGCTCTATTGGTAATCACGACGGCTTTTAATTCCATTTCCGTGTTGGACGACCTTCGGAAATTGTGGTATGACGTTCCGCTTACTTTTTTCTCTCCACTGCGTTAGGGGTTTTAGCTTATTTTTTTCTCTACATGTTAATGTGTATACGAGAAAGTTTAAGGAGACCACTTCCGCTGGTTAAGATTCGGGATAGACAAAGTTTCACCTTCAATCACATATCGCCAAAACTGTTGGATGCCATAATTCCTATCTCTCAAATAGCCACGCCCAAAGATGCGAGTCTTGTCTCTTTTTTTCTTACGAGTGTCATGTAGTATCCAATTGGGATTGGTTAATACATTCACGACACCTAGCTTATATTATTACGTTATTTGCTGGGACACCTAAGCTGCTTGAATAGCATTTCGTGTACAAAAATGTGCGGAGTTTGCGTTTTAGCTTATTGCGAACTTGGACGGGATATCACGCTTTGTCCCAGCAAGTAGAACGGCATTTGCCGCTTTGTCCACGAACGTTTTAACAAAATAAGTGACGTAAGTGGAAATATTAATTTGAAAGGTAAGAAGGTTCGTTGTGTTTGTGAAGGAGACAATGTGGCGAGTCAGAAGAGTGGTCACCAACTGCAATGGACGATCGGCAAATGAGCACAATGCATTCAAAGAAGATGTTTATTACACGATCAATCAGTTTACCATAGATTTTTATAGAAATTTGTTTTGTAATTAGTTTTTTTATGAATAGCCAAGTTTAAATAATTATGTAATTCCCTAGAAAAAATAGATAAGAAAATAAATGTTGACACGTTCACGGACACCTAGCTTATGTTATTTGCTGGCACACCTAATCTGCTTGAATAGCAATTCGTGAACAGAAATTTGCGGAGTACGGCGCTTAGCGTTTTAGCTTGTCGTGAACTTGGACGGGATATCATACTTTTTCCACGAAATGTTAACCTGAGTTATATCAGAATATATTGACCGAATTTTTCATAAATCATTTATGAATTTCTTTTTGTATTGAGGGTCTCGTGCATAATTGCCGCAATGATTTTTGCAAATTTAAAGAAACATCAATTCAAGATTTGAAGCAAAAACTGTAATTTCAGAGATGTTAAGCATGCAAATTATTGTGCAGAAAACTAAATTATCTTATTTTAAAAAATCTAGGGAAATAGTTGTATGTTGTATTTTAATTTCTTTATTACTCATTTCTTACTAAAAAAATCGATTGTCCCAGCAAGTAGAGAGGCATATGCCGCTTTGTTCACGACCGTGCCAATATAAACGGGATTTTAGGTGATGAGGAAATTTTCTTTAGAAATTGTGAATGATTATCTGAAATTGGTCAGTTGTTGCTGGTAAATTTTCTCCTCGCTGGTAAATTTCCCGTTTTAAAGCTATACGAGAGATATTTTGGGATTGATACTTTCGGACGGTGTTGGATTAATATTTTGAACCGTGATGGGATAAAGAGGATGACAACTGAGTTGACACCCTTCCATGCCATACCCATTTTAGGACTTAAGGTACCAGTAGAAAATCCTGGTTTTATTTTTAGGCTTATGGTCTCTCTCTCTATTCCAGAACAGTATAGAAAATAAAATTTAAAGAATCATTTTTTCATCTGAAGGCTTCCAATATTTTTCGCACTGGAAGCAATTCGTCAAATGTAAAAATTATTGATCTTCAGCTTTTATACAAGAGACGGGATGGGGGCAGCAAGGATACTAGGATAGGGAATCGGAATATGCATAACTGGTTCCTCATTAATTAAAGACCAGAAAAATGGGCACATCTCATAGCTACTATGACTCGCAAAGATTGGGATCATTGCAGGATAAGTACAAGGGCACATTAATATAAAATATGTTAAGAGAAGTTGTGAACTAGTTTCAGTTCTACTAAACAAATGGCATAATAGTCAAAAAATATTAAAAATTCCACAAAAAGCAAAGATTTCTATCTTAAATCTCCGTTTTATACACAGACCAGTGGATCAGACACAATCAGGGCTGCTGAAATATTTCTCAAGAGAATAAAATTAAAATATAATTTTTAAGAAACATCTTTATGTCTAAGCATCCCAGAATTTTTAATTGTGATCATCTGAATTGTATTTCGGAAAATTAACGTCGTATCTTTTATTTCGACGACTAACTTCTAGCAAAATAATCGTATGGTAGCGTAATAAAACTATCGTGTATGTGTCTGCATTATCCAAAGGTTAGTACCCCCAAAGAAAATGTAAAATATAATGAACTCGCTTGGAAACAGTCCTCGTCGTTTTAGTAATTGCATTTAACGCTGCTTCAGTAATTGCATTTAACGCCGCTTTAGTAATCAATACATATTTCATATGTAATAATACATACTCATATATGCATATTTCATAGGTATTGCTTATTAAAGCGGCGAGAAATGTGGTCCATATCACCAACTGAGAAATGGTAGTTCGAATTCTTATTTTAATTTGGATATGAGCTGCATAAATACACTTGCTTCATCGTTGGAAGACTGAGTATTCGAGTTCATTCGAAGTAAGTATTGAGATACTAATTATGATACGATATTTAAACTGAAATCTAACGCCGTGATAATTTTTCGCCTCAACATAATTCGGCATAAAGTGTTGCAAAGTTTTTGTACTTAATGCTTTTTTTGTATCTCAATCTGTTTATTTTATTTCATTAACCCTCTTAGCGGTTAACTTATTTCATCTACTTGCTTTAAAGTCTTAAAAATTTGCTTTGAAAGTGAAATATTGGATCTTTCTTGCATTTAATCAAGTCTCTGAAATTTTAAGAATATTTCATCCATAATAGTTTAAGAAATTATAAATATAAACATGAGACTGCTTTTAACTGCATAAAACTGCTTTTGAACTCAATATGAGAAACGGAAAAATACGTGCAAAACGCTTAGAGGGCTTCGAAGATCAAACTTATTTTGTCATTCTACTTGCTTTAGTTCTCAGGTTACTTAAGCATAATATGACTATGATAATTTCTTTACCCTTCGCAGAAGAATTATAAAACTTATCAGATTCACTTTGTTAAAAACCCTGGAAAGGTAACGTTACCTCGCAGACTTCACATTTTGAATAGGAAAAGGAGTCAATTTCACTCTTACCGTTCGAGGGTTAAGAGCAACTTTTAGTAATTGAAAATGAAAGCAACAAAACGATAATGAAATGTGATGTTTCTTTCCCCTTTAAAAACATTATTGCCATAGAGATTTCATAAAAATAAAAAGAATGATTTTTAGAAGTCCTTATTAAGGAGACAAACCTCTCAAATGAAAAAGAAGAATTCGATTAGGCTTAATACCAGGGTATAAAACCAATCGCCAATTTGGTAAAACATTTGCCAACTCTTAACACTTTACCGACCGGCCGTCGATTAATCGACGTTTTGTTTTTCAGCGCATACCGACCGGCCGTCGATTATTCGACGTTTGCTCCTCAGCGCTTACCAACCGGCCGTCGATTATTCGACGTTTGCTCCCCAGCGCTTACCGACCGGTCGTCGATTAATCGACTTTTGACCGATCTGTGGTGACTACGTTTTCCACCAATTCAGCATGCCCTGAAAAAAATTCAGCTGTCGTTTTCTCGAGTGCTTCTTTCCCCTGCAGCTGAGCGGGCGGTGAAAGGGCATAGTATGTTCGAACCGCTACCGGTCGGTAAAGTGTTAAGTTTCGATCGTGTTAAATCTAATACGAAATTTGGTAAGTAATGGCTTGAAAAAATTCAACTTTGCTAGTCGTAGATTATTTTTAAGTCTAACTAAGAATTCATTATTGCTTAGTTATCACGTTAACCCTTAAAAGACAGATTTTGTAAAAATGGATATTAAAATGTTTTTTTGACTTTTATTTCTTGAATAAAACTTCGGAAAAATAATTTAAAAATTTCGATTTTGTTTTAAGTATGGTTTATCTTTAAAAAACAGTTTTTTACCAACTGGACAACATTTGGGTTTATTTTTTAAAAAATGTCCTTGATAAAATTCTATAATATCAAAAACAGATGAATTTTAATAAATATACTAAGGATAAGGAATTTCCTTCAACATTGTGGGATGAAATAATATAGTATTTTCAAGCATGCTAAGACAGCTAAAAAGATGCAACCTCAAATGAAAAACAATTTATTTTTATTTTTTTATCAGCACTTGGACTGCCATCTTTATGTTATAAAGTGATTTAATAAAAATTTCAGTACGTATCCTGTTGGCAACAACAGACATGAGAGCTTCAGTCTTATTCTCATGATTTTAGAAGATAAAATTGGGTATGTTGCTTTGAGGCAACACTGGGCCTTTAAAGATTAATCGTCACTTGAAGCAAGTGTGTCTCACAGATAGTGTAATTGTTCAGGCCGTATGAGTCACGCATGATTCACGCGAAAACTTTTGCTTTTCTAATCCGTAGCTCAGAGACGATTTCCACTGGCCATATAAATACATAACATAACGACAGGTAAAGCGTGACCTACCAAACAAAACCTACGCTTGACCTACGTAAAGGCCGCCAGTTTTGACCTAGGAGGCCGCGTGAGACCAACTTGCCTCGTTCGCTTGACTATGTTCAGAAACATCATCTTTTACATTTTTTGTCAAAAAATAATTATGTCAATATTTTCATGATTTTGCATGTATAATGACTCAGTTGTTTCCCGTGGCCCAGCAGGTCCAATCAATTTTTCGTATCGTGGCGATTTACGTGGTAAAAGTGGCATTACAGCACTTAAATTTTTCCTAATGCGTTCCTTCACTGTGCAGATTTGGCGGTCTCTTAACACTTTAATCCCGAGGCGTCCATTTTCTTCTAGACCCTTTAAAACCGGAACATTTTGAGATGATACGACATGAACTGGACTCTCCCAACCTGGGTGGTCATTTACCCACCATCCCAACCCCTGCTATAACTTTCCCTTAAGACGCACAAAATGGGCTGTGGTTGGCAAGGGTAATTAGACCCCTTTCCGCGCTTATCTCCGAAGCGATCTCAGAACCTCACCTCCCCTGAAAAGAAACCAACCTCCTCTTCCCTGTTAAGGGGAAATTTCTACACCGCCCTGGACCGCCTAGCTCGTTGTGAGAGGGTTAATACATTTCGTCTATTAATAATCTGAAAAGAAAAGTCCCTTAGCTACTTTCGGTGTTTAACTTTACAGTGTCTCTTTTTCATTGCTCTCCAGAGTTCAGAAGCCAATAGGCTTTTCACTTAGACGACCTAATTTACCAACCTAATTAGCACTTAGACAACCTAATCTAATTTATTAATTGTGCATTAAAAGGAACTAACAACTCCTTAGCAGGCAATTAATTTTCGACAACACTTAATTTGATTCCATGAAACAACTCTTTTCTTTTCTTTTACAAACATGATTCATTTTTAAATTCCTGACTTTATATTTTTCAACTGGTTGAAAAGAAAGGTTGTTTTGTGTTACATCTTCATTTCAGGAAGACGGTAATAATGGTTATATTTTTCTATCCCTCTTGGAAGATATTTTTTCGTGACACTCGCTATAAAGATAAACCGATTAACTAAAAGTATAAGACAAAATAAACTCGTGAAAAAGATAAAGTGTAAATGTGGAAAAGCACTTAACATGAAAAAGCTTTGACAACAATAAAATAAAAGAAGTTTATTATTATAAATTATACTCCAGCAAGAATAAATTAGAAAAAATAGTTTAAAGAAATTATATGTGAGGACTTTTATTTTTTTAATTCATCAACTGATTTTACTACACTTCTTAAAAATAGGTTGAATAAAAACTGGAAGAAGTAATCGAGTTACCTTTAATCTTGTTTAGCTGTAGCACAAAGAACAAAAACATAGTAAGACAAAGGTTAAAAAGATATATTAGTTTTAAAGAGTTGAAGGTTGTGTGCTTTGAATATTTTATTCTATCTCAGTAGAACCAGAACATGATGTCAAAACCTCAGAGAGACGGAACTGGAGAGTCGGGGGTTCAAAATACGATTCCACCATACACTCTGTCCCAGAAGTTTATAGAATCTTGTATTTTGCCTACATTTTTTGTTGTATGTGATGTATTTCGATGTAACTTACTGTATAGGTATCTTATGTCTATTAAATTGAAAAAAACAGCAGTTCTACCCCATATATTTAATGCCAATTTTTAAATCGTAGAATAAACTGAAATAACCTGTCCTAAAAGTTTATAGACAAATATAATTTTATGCAAATATGGTATTGGTAATCATGACGTCGATCTTGAGCCTAATAAATACGTTGTAAGAAAAGGAAAGCGTTCGTTTGTTCTGCGTTTCAAGATGCCTAAAGCATAGCAGTTCTCTAATGAAGAAGTGAGTAAAATTCTGCATTTGAAATTGCTCGGCAAGACTTTTAAAGAAATATTGAAACTTTTAAATCGTTCTAAAAGCATGAGTTATCGTGTATTAACTCGTAAGACGCCATATGAGCCAAAACCTCGTTCGGGAAGACCACGTGTGACGGATATTCGCAGCAATAGATGAATACAAAGACTGGCTTCAAGTCAGAAAATGTCGGTTCGCGAAATTACTGGGGCTTCCCGAATGCAAATCTCCAAGAACACTGTTCATAGACGAATTATAGAATCTGGTTATATGATCCACGCAAAAATGGCTCGCCGATTAACACTCTCAAAGCTTCACATTAGTAAGAGATTACAATGAGCTCGTAATCATATGGTGATAAATGGGTGGCTGTCCTTTTCAGTGATGAAAAAAAATGGAACCTCGATGGACCTGACGGGAATATAAAATATTGGCGTGATACACGAAAAGAGCCCATGAACTTTTTCAGTAGGCAAAGTGGTGGTGGATCTGTGATGGTGTGGGCGGCTTTCAGTTTCAACGGTCAGGAGGGTTTGGCTGTTTTAGATGGCCGACAGAATTCTCCTAAATACATAGAAACACTAGAAAATCATCTTACGTCATTTGCAGAAAACATAGGGGGACGAAATTGGTAATATCAGCATGATGATGCTCCCATCCATACCTCCAATGCTACGAACAATTATTTAAACTCGAAAAATGTTACTGTTGTTGAGTGGCCACCGATGAGCCCTGATCTAAACCCAATTGAAATTGTGTAAGGCATTACGTCTCGGAAGGTATATGAGAATGGAGGACAATTTTATTCAGTGAATGCCTTGAAGACAGCCATTGAAAGTGCATGGTGCAACTTGGAACCAGAGATATTACAAACCTTAATTATGTCGATGGAAAAACGTGTATACAATGTCATAGTGAAAAATGGAAAGACTTTAAACTATTAAGAACATTGTATCAAGCACCTTTTGTTGAAATGTCATATATTCTATAAACTTTTGGGACACCTAATATTTCCATTTTGTTATGTAATTGAAATACAAATTGTTATTTTTTCTAAATATTTCGTTGAATGCAAGTCGAATATGGCTTGAATAAACATATTTGCAATTGGTGTTTGTGTGCCTTTCCGTTTTGCTAAAACATATATTTTACTAGAGTCTATAAATTTTTGGGACAGAGTGTAGATCCACAGTTTATGGGAGCCTGGTGCACGTTACATCCGTGACGCATCTTATGTCCTTACTTTGTTATAATGTGAAAATATGTAGAGTGGGTAATATTTTCGACATTTGACAACGGTTCTAAGTAACGAGCACCATTTCAAATTCGACCTAGTGCAGTTTCTAAACGGGACGAGTTCTGCTAACGAGGCCCCAATCATCGACAAGGTTCAATATTGGGCTACTTGGTGTTGAGTGAAGATTGGTAGGTTGAATGACGTTGAATGCTAGCGCTAAGAGTTTGCGGGTTTTGCATTTTAACCTACAGAAGCAAGGGCCAGCGGTTCCCAACCTAACAGACAGTTTCAAATTAGCCCAGATGAGTTTCTAAGCAGGAGAGTTCGCTAACGCAGGGCCCAGTGTCGACAAGATTCAATATTGGGCTACAGATGTTGAGTGAAGATTGGTAGGTTGAATGACGTTGTACTGGCGCTAGAGTTTGCGGGTTTTGCATTTAACCCCTACAAGCAGGGGGCCAGCGGTTCCCAACCTACGAGCACAGTTTCAAATTAGCCCCAGTGCAGTTTCTAAGCAGGACGAGTTCTGCTAACGAGGCCCCAGTCATCGACAAGATTCAATATTGGGCTACATGATGTTGAGTGAAAGACGTTGAATGCTAGCGTTTTTTTGCATTTAACCCTACAAGCGGGCCAGCGGTTCCCAACCTAAGAAGCACGTTTCAAATTAGCCCCAGTGCAGTTTCAGCAGGACGAGTTCTGCTAACGAGGCCCCAGTCATCGACAAGATTCAATATTGGGCTGCATGATGTTAGTGAAGGTGGTAGGTTGAATGACGTTGAATGCTAGCGCTAAGTTTGCGGGTTTTTTGCATTTAACCCTACAAGCAAGGGCCAGCGTTCCCAACCTAACGAGCACAGTTTCAAATTAGCCCCAGTGCAGTTTCTAAACGGGACTAGTTCTGCTAACAAGGCCCCAATCATCGACAAGAGTTCAATATTGGGCTACATTGATGTTGGTAGAAGATTGGTAGGTTGAATGACGTTGAATGCTGGCGATAAGAGTTTGCGGGTTTTTGCATTGAGCCCTACATGCAGAGGCCAGCGGTTCCCAACCTAACGAGCACAGTTTCAAATTAGCCCCAGTGCAGTTTCTAAACGGGACGAGTTCTGCTAACGAGGCCCCAATCATCGACAAGGTTCAATATTGGGCTACTTGATGTTGAGTGAAGATTGGTAGGTTGAATGACGTTGAATGCTAGCGCTAAGAGTTTGCGGGTTTTTGCATTGAACCCTACAAGCAAGGGCCAGCGGTTCCCAACCTAACGAGCACAGTTTCAAATTAGCCCCAGTGCAGTTTCTAAACGGGACGAGTTCTGCTAACGAGGCCCCAATCATCGACAAGGTTCAATATTGGGCTACTTGGTGTTGAGTGAAGATTGGTAGGTTGAATGACGTTGAATGCTGGCGATAAGATTTTACGGGTTTCTGCATTGAGCCCTACAAGCAGAGGCCAGCGGTTCCCAACCTTTGGGCCGCGGGCCACTTGTGGGCCTCGGGGAGCGTGTTAGAGGGCCGCGGAACGCTGTTCAAGAGTCAAAGTCAGGGAAGTTTCAGGAGTCGTCACAATGAATGTTGAAAGTGACTCGAGACTGAAAGTGTCAAGTTACAATCCAGATACTGAATGTCTCTAGGGGACCAAATATTGTCAAAAATCCCATTGAGTTTTTTTTTTTTATCTCGAATCTTGATTTTTGTTTTTTTAAAGTTTTCTTACATTGTGACAGCTAAGTAATCACATTCAAGTTTTTTGCTTTATAAACAATATATTTTTGCTCCTTTTACAGTAAGCTTTACTAATTACCGACACACATGAGCATATAATATATTATATGTATTTATATATATATTAAATGTGTTAATATTTTTTTATGACTTGTATAATTAGTTAGTGAGCCTCAAAATATTTTTTACACATTAGGTGGTCCGCACTACCGAAAAGGTTGGGAAACGCTGGCCTAGGCTGCTTATATAATTAGACTAAACTGCTTATCCCGTACAGTGTGATGAATCGTGTTAATAAAGAACGTTTGGCGCAATTTGGAAGAAATTGGACCTTTTGTTATTAAAAAGCAACCAACTAACGTATTTAAAGTTGCGCTGTTGTAGCAACAAAGAAAATTTAAGCATAAATATATAGGGTGACAATTATTGAGCTATATGAATTAAAAAATAAAAATTTCAAAAACTACTGAGTTCAAAAATTTTATTCAAATTTTAAGTGACTACAAATATTCGGATTTAGTTTATGACATGTTCGATATGCTTGCCATCAATAGCTATGACGTGGCACAGACGAAGAGCAAATTTCTGCAAAAATCGCTGAAGTGTCGAGACATCGACATTACCAGTTCTCTCGAACTTTTCAATCACATTTTTGATTGTTATAACACTTGGACCGGTTGTCTTCAGCTTGTACTCGGTCGCAAATTTCCTTTGAGCCGCAATCGGGCTGTTATTGCTCGAATAGTAGGCTTTGACGATCGATATACGCTCAAAAACGCTGCATTTCGACATTTTCAACGAAAAATGAACAACAACAATAAGAGTATGCATGCTCAAAAAAAATCCCAACATGCCCTGCATTCAACCGACAAGTTTTAACTGAATCCCGCCAAAAATGTTCAAAAGTTATCAATGTTTTCTATCATATAGCTCAATAATTGTCATCCTGTAGTTGCTGTGCCAACAACGGACGACAATTGTTTAAGCAACTATAGGAGGTCTTTCATGATAGTAAACAGTGGTGAGAAGCATTGTTTAAAGAACAGATTGTTTCAGGCGTAAACAGTTATTTCCCACATTTATTGCTCACTTTCAATGTAAAAGGTATTTTTCTAAAGTTGTTCTGAAAAGTGATTTTTCAGCGATAAATTGTAGGAAAAAGAAAAACCTGTGGTTTCGAAGAATTTTTTTATTTCTTTGGAAGCTTCTGAACAGTTCTTAAATATTCTGTATTGAAATGTAGTTTGAAGAATATGAATCCTGTGTCAAGCGGCTTTGCAAGTTTTCGTTGATCGTACTCTTTCTGGTGTACGAATATTGAAGGCATTTGCAATATGTCGATCATTGGATTTATGGCATCGGACTTAGGAAAATTTGATGTTCATTGGCATAATTCTTCTGGATGATTGAACATTTTTTTCATATTCTCCTTGAGATGGACTTTTGACTCTTTTTGAATCTCATTAGTGACACTATCTTTTTCAACTCGATTATCGTATCCGAATGGATTCAGATAAACTGCATTTTACTTAGCTTTGCGATTGAATAAATATTTGCAACTTTTTTATAATAACTTGTATTTTGAGAATTAAAAAATTTATTTCCTACTTTATTTTTTGTTCGTTTTCGATTTATATATTCAACTCAACTCAGAAGATTCGCCACGTTGAAGTACAAATAGCCAGACTTAAAACTAAGCTAAATTAAGCGAAGTGATGTGGTAATAAATATGCAAACGATTTAAAGTATAGATGACAAGTTCCTCGATCAAGACGCCGGAAACACGTGACAAAAAGCCATTATTTCACATATCTATTTTACCTCTGATACTGTTACAAACATGTAAAGTCGCTTCCCAGCAATGTGAGTCTTATGGTTGGGAAGAGAGTTTCACAGGGATAAATATGAGGTGACTAGCAGCAGCCACGTCTGGTCCCCTGACTTTGGCGACAAATTTGGCGACGAAATATGGGATCTCAAAGGTGCTGGAATCTTCTCGATATCTCTATTAGGAGAGAGGATGCGCTTGAATGTACTAGATCATTCCGTGTGACGTCACGGCCTGCCGGGGAAACTATATAAGGAGAGCGCTTGGATGACGGGGGGTGTTGATCGACTGAGATCGCCTTGAAGCGCGAACGTCTTTGGAGTTCTATCCGCTGTGCGAGCTAGTAAGCTGGTGAGCTGAGCGCTATTGAAAGTGCTGTTATTGTCATTATTAGTTCTTTGCTGATTGCTTGTGTTGCTAAATATCAAAGTGCTGAACTGTTATTACCTGTGAATTGTTGTCTGTTTACATTGCTGATCTGTGCAAGAACTATTGTTTCCTGTACCTGTGCTACGTGTTTTCCTGCATATTTATTTGTAAATAAACTTTCATTCTCCATTATCCGGCGTGTTGAACTGTTTACGCCATACACCCACAGAAAGACTTTTGTAACAATACATTTTGCTTCTATTGCTTTGTAGTCGATTTTTCCTATTCGCGTGGTCGATGTTAAATTAAAACGATTCTGAATTGGCCATACACGACACACTCACTTTAATTTACTTTCTAGGGATCCAGTGCCTTTGTGTACTTTATTGAATCAAATTTAAAGTATTGAACATATTTTAACAAAATGTTCTTATTTCAACTCTTCCCGTTTAGTGAATTTTAAAACTATCGTTTTAGACTTGAAGGACTTGGCAGGAGAGAGTCCTCACCTAAATTTATTTGCTTTTCTACGAAATACTGGGTTTTTTTAATCCCCAATTTAGTTCATTAGGTGTATTATCTCGAATTTATTGTTCTTGACAGGTAGGATTTAGTTTTGGTTAAAACATTCTACTGTTTGTGAAATTTTCGATTTCTCATTAACATTTTGTGAAGATTTTAAGACTCGCGCCATTTTTCTTACCGATAATTTATCTTACTTGATTTTTAACCCTATGTTTGGCGCAGCATAGCCGAAACCATCTCTTATGCCATTAAACATCAAATTCTATTCCTGACACATCTTGTAATGTGGACTGTGAACGCAATGTTCGTGGAAACTCAAATATCATACTGTTGAGACTTTGCGAAGATATGCAAGCTTGAAAAATATGATGACCAGCTTACCATGTTGACAAATAAAATCAAGATATTTAAGCTGGATATTCACGATCGTTCCACATTGCGCAAATTCGGTCGCACTGGTCATAAACCGGTCGTCAATGCGAAATTCCGATGAGAATTGGAGTGGTTTGGCAGAAAGTTTTGACTTTCAACCACCTTTGAAATACATTTGAATCGTTGGACCATAAAACTGAAATGTGACCGTTGTAGATATATGGTGGAGGGGGACTCTATCGCGAAAGTGAAAACCATAAAACTAACTCCGAGCATTCACGGCGACACTGTTCCACATCATTTGAAGCGCCTTGCATCAAAACCTGTCGTCATTGTTGAAATCCGATGAGAATGGGCGCTGTATGGTTGAAAAGTTTGGGTTTTCATCTGATCCTGTTTACCATTCGGCCCGGTGGGTCTTGAAACTGAAATACATGTCGTTGTGGATACATGTGGGAGAGGACTCAGGCTCTTTTGTGAATGTGAAAACCACAAAACTGAAGATGAACTTTCACGGCGACAACGTTCCCAACATTTGAAACACCTCGCACCAAAACCTGTAGTCAATGCTGAAATCCGATGAAAATAGGCGCTGTATGGTCGAAAAGATTGGATTTTCATCTGCTCTTGTTTTCCATTCGGCCCGGTGGGTCATAAAACTGAAATAAGATCGTGGAGAAGGGGTAGAGAGGGTCTATCTCAAAAGCAAAAACCACGAAATGGGAGAGAGGAGAGTGAAGCTCTCTCGGGAAAGCGGGGCGTGGGGTCCCGTTTTGAAAGCAGAGGGAGGGGTAGGCGCAGTAGCCCTAGGGGATTGAGGTGACCGGTTGTTTGGTTTGCATAGAGCCTCCATGAATGCCCCACCTAAATGGATGCCCTGAAAATTCAAACGATGTGGAACGGTGCACTCCAAATGAACTGGAGCACTCCCTTCTTGAATGTCCAGCTTAATGCGGGAGTCCCGTTTCGAAAGCTGGGAAAGGGAGCGCAGTAGCCCTAGGTCATCGGAGTGCTCGTAGGTCATGGGCTTGCGGCTTGCGCGGTCCAACCCGTGAATGAGCTACCTAAATGGATTGGTAGAATCGAAATGGTATGGTGAGCTACCACGCCATTTGCGAGATGATCGTGAATTATTAAATTACATGATCGTGAATATCCAGATTAAGGCTAATAACTGAAATTTTCTTCGTCATGAAAATAACTTTCTGTAAAGAACAAAGAACTTTGTTTTTTAAACTTTACAAGTTACTTTTAAAAAATACTGCCGACAATCACAATATGAAGCTTTTTTTATATAAAACTCGCGGATTTGAGATAAAAATTCCTTTCATCATATAAAAAAATCTGAAATGCAAAATTCCGCGATTTGCAGTCATTTAATAAAAGACGAAATTATTAAACTCATAAAATTTCAAGCCACCTAAATATATGCATAATGTATCCCTTTTAGAAGCTGAAAGTCACATTTTCATCAAATAGTTGACCATGATAAAAATGTTAAAATATTATGTGAATGATCATCATGTTGAAAATAGGATTAAGGCTCCTGGCAATACCTCTATAAAAAAGACTTGATTTTAATACCTCCTGGGTGATTGGAGTCACTGGGAAAAAATTAATTTAATAAAAACGGTTTTCAAAACACACTATTGTTAATGTATAAAAAGGAGACTTTTAAAAATTATTTTTACTTTTTAGCCTTTTTACTTTTTAATTCATTTCGAATTAATTGCTTAAGGCTGAAAATCATATTAATTGGTTACATTGTGAAATAAAAAGATTACTGACATAAGATTGGAAGGCATTTTAGTGTGGATTGAATTTTTCATGTTGTTTACTGGTAGAATTATGAGTTTTCTACAGAGCGTATCAAATGTTTAAGCACAAATATAATTTTACAATAAAATTTTAAATATTCATTCTATTTCAAATCAATCTTCATGTATGTAAAATACTATAGAATTGAATTTATTTTTGATACAAGAATGTTTTAAACTTTATTTTCAACCATCGAATTTAGTGAAAATACAAAAGTAGGTGTGTCAAAAGTTTAAGCACAAGACCCCTTTATCTTTTTACATTTCGGAGTAAAAATAAAATGTTAATACTTGATTATTGCTCCTTTAGATTGAATTAGTTGAAATACACAGTTTTCCATCGACAACACTGATGTTCTGGCTTTAGTTCAAATCAAACATCTTCAATAGCCGATTTCAATTCTTCAACTGAAGAATACCGCTTACCATTTTAATAAACTGAACTTCTGAGGATACCCCATACGTTTTCTATGGGGTGAAAATCAGGACTTAGGGTTGGCCAGTTCGAAACCGACACCATTAAGATTTAAGAAATTGTGACTTTGATTTGGAGGCATAGAATGAAGCTTTGCCGTGTTGAAAAGCCCAATCTGTTCCACCAAAAATTTCCCCAAAAGGAAGCAAACGATTGGCAAATGTTTCTTCGTAGTTTTCAAATTTTTGCCTAGCACTGAGGAAGACTAAGAATATCTGCCCATTGAAACAAATCGCTCCCCATAACATTATAGATCCACACCATCTTATCTATTAAACACGCCCCTTGGTTCTTCTGCCCATTGAAACAAATCGCTCCCCATACCATCACAGATCCACCACCATGTTGTCTACTAAACATGCCCTCTGATTCTTTTCAAAGTCCAAGCCAATAGCATGCAAAGCCATCATGACTATCTAAATTCCATTTTTTTCATCGCTGACATTAAGCCACGTATCATCAAATAACCTGTGCTGCTGGGCTCACTGTAATTGAGTTTATTTATGGTGAAATTCCAAAGGTAATTGAACCTCTTACGATTTTCATCTAACCTGATTCTAAAATTCCTTTATGAATAGTTTTTTCTGCGATATTTGTCCTCCATTGATATTTTAATTCTACAAGAATAATACTTCCTTGTTGGGCCAAGTTTCTCATGCGCCGGTCGCAGCAGAAGCTGGTCACCCTGTTTTCCCCACTAGTGTGGTAAAACAGGGTACACATGTTAATGTTATGGGAAATTAGGAAAATTCTATTTTCAACGGAAAAGTTGCAATCGTTTTTATTTTATATGACAATTTAATAATATTAGTTACAAAATTCACATGAAAAGCAGTTATCTTCTTCCTTCCACCACTTTACTTCTTCGGCACAGCTAAGACAGTTTTTACATTGAATTAAACCTTCTTCTGTATTTAAATTAGAAAATACATCATTAAAAAATAAACAACCAACGTCTGATGTGTTTTTATCGTCTTCATCGGAGGAATCATCAATACTGACTGTCCCGGTCTTAAGCCATTTGGTGTACCCGGTTTTACTCCGAGTGCATAAGTTATGAAAAACGATATAGAACCGCGCAATCATTGGAATAAATCCTTATTGTTTGATAGGGTATGAATCCTTAGTAAATGCATATTAAGCTCTACTAAATATATTTTTTGTAACTGTATTGATTATTAAATAAGGATAGTTTAAAATCAAAAGAACATTAGAGAGTTGACGTCTTAAAACAAATAAACCTTCACACATGCAATGAATTCAACAGTTACAACACGCTACTATGTAGCTGTTCCTTTTTCTTGACTAGTAGAGTGTAATTCAGTGTTCTGTCGGCTAGATAGGAAAAATAATAGTCCAAAAAACAAGGGTACCCGGTTTTACCCCACTCTTCTCTAAACATTAAGTGTCAGTATGTTAAGTGTTAAAAGGCGACGCTCGCAAAACAGTTGATAGAATCACCTAGTGGAGGTCATTTAATGCGATAGAA
>BGPR01006386.1:0-25515 GCA_013235015.1 Araneus ventricosus | reverse complement strand
TTTTTGTTACCTATTTTTCACTCACTTCCTCTCGACTTGACTTGATTTATGTTTGTAAATGGAATTTTTGTTAATTTTTTTTCACTCGCTTACTCTCGACTTGACGTGAGTCATATTTGTAAAGGGAATTTTTGTTACCTATTTTTCACTCACTTCCTCATGTGCTAGAGTTTTGAGGTTTAATGTGCTTGTGTTCTTGACGACAATACATTATTTCAATATTCTTAGAACTCAGTTTCGAATTATTTGTTTAATTTAATTTAATTTTGACTTCATAGATATGATGCCACCTGGAAGAAAATGAGAAAAACATCTTATAAGTTTTCATAATATTTTTCACAAGAATCGCAGGTTCAAGATTAAAAAATAGAAAATAATTTAAATTAAAAAATTCCACTTTTCAATACACAAATAAAAGTGTGTTTTTAAATTTATTTTTATTAAGGTATCCGACTACGTTCGGAGGCCTTTTCCTGAAATAATGCTTTTTGAAGCAATATTTTTGTATTTTCATGCGACATTTATGTTAAAACTTAATATATCATAGAAAAAAAGTTATATTAAATATTTTTTTTAATATTTGAAAAAAACTGAGAACTTTTTTGCACTAAATTTGAACTTTTTTCAAACACTCTCTTTCAAAAACAAATGACCACAATGAAAAATGCTTTAGTATATATAATTATTTGACTATTGGCTAGGTCCTGAAGCAAAAATTTTGCAATGTCTCAAAAAACATGTAAATTATAAGAGTTTAAGTGTGAAATCATGAATTTTTAAATAATTTTGGCCTTTTTTCATACCTCAGAAGCTACATAACTTTTTAATGGAACATCACTGCGCTCATCTTTTGGTTCATTACCTAGACAGTATCATAAAAAATATGTATGCCAAATTTTAGGCTGATATTTAAAATTGAATTTTAGTTATCGTGTTTGAAAAATGAAAATGTTCGAGAAAATCACATTTCGAGAAAAATGAGTTTAAAGTTTATGTTTTTAATTTTCTATGAGAAGAATAGAGAATTTTTCTTCAATACTCCCCAGTTTTGTAGACTAATCCTTATTTTTCACCAGTTTATTTCATTTTTTAAAATTTTCAGTTCTGGAAATTTTTTCTTAGTCGTTTTCTTGAGCCTTGAGTCAATATCGTTATCTACCATTCATCCGTCGTCGACAGATTTGAATATTTTTTTCAGTCAACTAACTTTTGTATGCATGCTAGCTTATCTGGAGATAGAACAAATATTAATCAGTAAAACTAAGTAAAATTTATGTGCTTTTCGTACGTTTATTATCACAATTACATAATTAATGTAATTATTGAAAATTGCCCAAATTTGCAACAATCTCATAGTAAACAAAGACATTCACGCTTAAAATATTTCAAAATAGTATCTGGGATATGGAAAATAGTACAAAACAAAAATAAGCCATAAAATTTAATTATTTTAAGTAAAAACAATGAAAAATGCTTCTTTATCGTATTGTTTACTATCCCGTTTTCAGATGTTAAGTTCTACTAAAATGTCTCTAATTTCACTTCTCATCATCAGAGATGTAAAATAAAATCTGTTTTGAAAACCTAACATAATAGGCTTTCAGATAAGAGATTAAAAAAATCGTGATTTTCGGACGAAAATGGGTTTTCAATGTAGGCGGATACTTTAAATTTATTTATAAAGTGGCTTATATACTTTTTATAAGCAGGCAGCTTAGACATTCAAGTGACTCGTAAACAAAAGGAATTATAATTGGTTATTCCTACTATAATGGTTTAAAACTTTTCTGTGGAAACATCGAAAAAATGAAAACTGGGAAATTTAATAGGGGATTTTAAACTATTGAGCTTTCGAATCAGTGAACTGCGATCCGGTTTGAAGCACACTAAATTTTTGCTTCTTCTTACACTCGAGCACGTTCTCTGATCAGTATATCTGAAAAAAAGTATCGAACATCCGATAGCTCAGAAATAATGGTCTCTAATGCCCGAAACTTGGAGAAACTTCCTACTTAGGGGGAATTTGGAAAGCGATTATTTTGTTCTTTTTATATCAGAAGGTTGTTTTATTTCGTTCCGGTTCCTTTGGAAAACAAAGGATTTCTAATTGCCTTGATAGCTTCTAAAACAAAAGCAACAGTAGAGCTCTTCTCTTCAAATACCAGTGGAGCTGAAAAAGATACTTCAGATGGGTTACTCATCCAAAAAGCAAAATTCTCTTTTCCTTTTATTAAATTTACCTTCTTGCGGATATTACAGGATGTTCAATAATTTGATAATATTTGATCCCTCAATTGGGTAGTTTTTACAACAATCTAGTTCGATGTCACCATCTATTTTGGGAATGTGTAACTAAAGGACAGTTAAAAAGTTTATGGATTCTGCCAAATTTCAGTATCGAATCTTAACCCTATAATGGCGGCTTGGGCGGTTTCGGTCGCTTAGGTAATTTTCACTTAACGAATAAGAAAGCGGGTCTCGGATGTTTGTCTCGATTTGTGGATAACCTGAAATTCAAAAATGAACTCTGTGATTACTACCGATTGTGGAAAAATTTCACTAGTGAGTAGACGACTTAGCTATATTTATAAAAGGGCAAATTCAACGCTCAAAAACGCAAGTAAAACTTAACACAGTCGGTAAAGAGATACCGTCTGTGAATGACTTTGTTTTAGTTTCCCTGCTTTTTGATGTACAGATCTCCTTTGTCCTTTCTTTGGGAAATTTCGGGCTAAGAGAAGCTATGTTTGGCGTAATGCTAGCTGCTCACAGAAAAATTTCCCAATTATTATTTTGTATCTATTTCGAATAGTTCTTTGCCCTTGAAAAAGTGGACTAAAATGGATTCCTTGTTTGTTTTCTGGTTTTATTCGATTACCTCTGAGTTTATTTATTTATTATTTTTTCGGCTATCTTTGTATGATCTTGATTTCTATTGTTCTCTGATTTTTGTTTTGCTGCTGCAATTGCGCTCTACATAAACATTGTATACATTTTATCCATTTTTTTCTAAATGTTTTCTATAAATTGTTTTATATAAATTAAAAAATAAATTCTAAAATTTTCTATAAATTTTATATTTTTTTCTATAAATAAAAAATATAAAATTTTTCTATAGATTGTTTAAAAATACAATAAAAATAAATTGCTGTTTATAAATAAAAATAATTTTTGTTGTTCTTGTTTAAAGTTTAAGTTAAGCTTCTATTGCAAATTTATTCTAATTTTTCTAGTTGATTGTTTTTAAGCCTTGTTTTAGTTTATAAGTTTAAAAGTGCGATAATTCGATGCATGTACGGCGTACGGGCAAACCAGTTAAAGATTAATATTCATTTCAATCACTTATTCGTAACGAAAGAGAAAAAATAAATATTCCTTAATAACCTTTAGTTTAAGCTTTACAAAACATCTGAAATCATTTCTGACAAATGGGTCTTGAATGAAGAAAAAGGATATTTCTTTTCTCGAATGCAAAGTGCAGGAAGAGAAAGTAATGTAAACATCAAAAAATTTGATCTCGAAATTTTGATGAATCTCCTCGTATTACACATCTCCGAGCCCAAAAAAAACATTTTTCGACTGCATTGACTCTACAACACGAGTACGAAAAATGAATCCTGGTTCCAAGTTATTTTTTCATCAAATTAGTAGATTTCTATCAAATTTTGGACGAAATCCGGCAACGGGAAGTCTGTCTGTCCTTCCTTACGCATGTTAAAGCAATAACTTAAAAGCTCAACAATCTAATGGGATGAGACTTGGAATAGTGTTTCAACATCACAATTACAAATATGTATCAAATGTTGGACGAAATCCGGCATCGGGAGGTCTGTGACCTTCCCTTATGCATGTAAAAGAGAACTCAAAACTCAATAAGCTAAATGGATGAAACTTTGCATACTGTTTTATCACCACATTTGCAAATATGTATCAAATTTTGGACGAAATCCGTCAGCGGGAAAATAAAAGAATCCAGCCAAGCAGACGTTGTCAAGGGGCACAACGTCTGCTTGGCTGGATTCTTTTATTCTTTTACAACAGTTTTTTCAAATTAAGTTGCTTTGTTTTTATGCTCATATAAAATGTTTTATTCTTTAAATCTTTTTTAAAGTAAATTTTATTCGCGTATTTGTTTTGATGTGTAAAAAAGTTTTGTGGCCAGTCCTTCCTATGTCTTTCTCTTCTCTTGGTATCTTTTAGAACACAAGAGAATTTTTTTTAGATGAAAGTCAAGTTTCTTACAGAAAAAGTTCCCATTTTTTGAACCCATATCAGCAGGTGACATGTGACAACGTCTGCTTGGCTGGATTCTTTTATTCTTTTACTACAGTTTTTTCAAATTAAATTACTCTTTTTTCTACTCTTATAAAATGTAAAAGTGAAAGTGTAAACTCAAAAGTCAACAACCAAAAGTGAAAGTAAAACTAACTTCGCAACAATCGAAACATTCTAATTGATAGAACGGAAATTGAAAGCGAAAATTATCTAATTAATCATAAATATCGTAAAGAAATAACTGAAAATGAAAGTATGATGCACCACTTCTCAACAAAAGTCATTCCAAATAATGAAAGTAAAAATTAAGAGAAAGTAAAATTAAGTTCGCAACAAGACTGCGATAGCAGTACATTAAACCCAACGATAAAAGCATGTGAAGTGAAGAAAACATCCAAAACTAGAGAAAATATCTATATTAAGTGAAAGAAAAAATAAAAATTTTAATTAATAATCACTGTGGCAGCAGTTAATTGAAATGAAAAATTAAGACCATGACAAACAAATGTGTAGTATTTATGTCCATATTAAGTTAAAGTGAAATTCCAAATAATGGAAATAATTAATAAAATATTATTTAATTAATAAAATATTAATTAATTAATAAAATATTAATTAATTAATTAATAATCACTAAATAGCAGTACATAATTTAAATAGAAAAAGTTACACTGCGACAGTAGTTCGTATAAGAATATTATATGAACATCCACATCAAATAATATTTAACATAAGATACTTAATACCCTCATCCTTATCCACATCAAATGGTAGCCCGTGCACTGCAATGGCATTGTTATCAAAATTATAAATTTGAAATAAATTTTCGTTCTAGTCGGCGAAAGGGAAGAAGCCAAAATCCAGACTCGTTTAATTCTCTTTACTCTGTTAAGACACTTAATAGATATTTTGAGAAAGGATGCCAGGAAACTCTCGCTGTTATCTTTAAGTCTTTCTGATATCTTCTTCCTCTCGTACCTTTCGAACACAAGTTCGGGCTTTTCTTATACAGCAATACGTTTAGCCATCATACCTGGGTTTTTATAACAAATTTTGGTTCCAATCGGCGAAAGAAAAGAGGCCAAAATGTAGACACGATTGAATCGCTTCGATCTCATAAGATACTTAATAGACATTTTGTGCGAGGATGCGAGAACACTCTTGATGCTATTTTTAAGTGCTTCTAATATCTTCTTTCTCTCGTACCATTCGAACACACGTTCGGGCTTTTCTTCTTCAGAAATATGTTTGGCCATCATACATGGGGTGAAGCAATTGGACAGGAATGTGAAACTGCCTGCCTGGTGATTAAAGGAGAGAGCGAGATTTGTCTCGTCAGAGGAGTGCAATTCAAAACCTTTTGTAGAACAACAGTCACACTAGCCTGTGATCAGTGAGAAAATGTCTGTTCTCATACGATTTTAGTTTAACATTTGTATTACTTTCTTCATGTATAGTGGAAGCTAGGGTGACTGACCCTACTTTTATTTTTCTAATATTCCACGAATATTTTTATTATTAGCATCACAAAAGACTTAGTCTTTTATGATGCTAATCTAAGTTTCCTCTTAGTTTTAAGGATAAGATACATGATATATCATCCTAAACTTATATCTCATGCAAGCGTATATTTATTTCAAAGGATCAGTTTCCAAAAGGTTAAAGAAACTTGTACCTATGGATATTTTCTTTAAATAATTGTTTACAGGCTGTTTTTAAATAATTATTCTCATATAAAACCCAACTACGAAAACCACAAGCAATTATGCAGATAATAAAGGCGAGGAGTTGCTAGTACAACCATCCAACTTGATTATTTGAGTTGCCAGACTCCTCCTCCTTGAGTTGCCAAGCACCTCCACAGCAGAAAGTTACGGCCAATCACTTCAATGATCCATGAACAGCGAAGTTGCATAAAATAAGAAACAATGCCTGCATCATTCTTGCTATCTGGAATTTTTTTGTATAATCGAGTCTCTCTAACTGGCTAGGCTCACGTCTTATAAACTTCACTTCTTCTATATAACTTAAAAATTAAACCACTTAGAATTAAGATTCCGCACTCCATCGTATATCAAATTACAGCATGAAGTATGTAAAAAATTTAGAAATGTTTAAAATCATTTAACATTTCTGAATCAAGTTTCAAGCCAAGAGAAAATTTCCAATTCGCAGAGAAAGGAAAAAGGGAAATCATCTAGGAAAAAAAGAATTGCATCTAAATAGTGATTTTAAAAAATTACAGTCAGAGGGTTATTCGGATTATTCGCTTATTACGTAAGGAAAAAACATGCTTGACGATGCAAATGTTCGGGTCTATTCTGGTACCCCCGGTTGGGTTGGGAGACTTCACTTTTTCCACACGTTAACAATGGGAAAGTGACGTCTCTGAATCCGGGGGTACTAGAATAGACCCGTTTAGCTTGCTCTTTCCGCACTCTTTTCACGGAGTACCTCAAGTCAATACTCTACTGCATTTAGAATAACAATAGTATTTTCCCGAATTTTGCGGATATTCCGAATTTCACGGAATCCGAACAGAAATCAGCCACAATTAGTTCGGATTCACGAGGTTCTACTGTATGCGAGAATGCTCGGCAAGAATTCTGCACTTTGCTTATATTTCTGTAGCTTTCGAGTTACGGCGTCTTCTGATGGACGCGTCCTGATGATCACAGTTGTACGTGGGCAGAAAGAAACCAGCGGGAGTGGTTTCCCCTAAACTTTCTCGTATACTTTCTAAGTGGAGATTCGTCAAAATCTCGAGTTCGAATTTCTTTGACGATTACAATACTTTCTCTTTGTATACTTCGAATACGAGAAAGTGAAACAAACAAACAAACAAACCTGAAATCAAATACCTATTGCCACGTTTCAAAAAAATATTACTTTGAAGCAGGTGCGATAAAATAGCAATGCAATGAATACTAAAGCGAAAATTCTGCTAAGGAATTAAATTCCCAAGAAAAGAATTTATACTACCACAACGTAACACTTGCAAAAGCGCGTAAATGAAAGATTTGCTGAAATAATGAGATCGGTTTGAATTTTATTTACAACAATAAAAAAATTGTAATTTATTGTTGTAAGATTGCTACCAGTACTTTGCGCATGAAAATCGGATTAAAAGAAATTGAGTATGCAATTTGAACTCCTCTTTTTGACGGATTTGGCCCAAACTTTTATACAGACTTATATTCATGACGATAAAACTGTGTACCAAATTTTATCCATCTAGCTATTCAAGTTTTTGAGTTATAGTGTCCGCATGACTTCGGACATATAGACAGACAGACTTCCCGTTTGACGGATTTTGTCCAAAATCTGATAGAAACCTACAAATTATGTTTAAAGACCACATACCAAATTTCATCCCCGTAGCTCTAATAGTTTTCGAGTTATAGTGTTCACAGAAACACACACAGACACACACACAGACAGACATAATTCCAAAATAGTGTTTTTCGGAATCAGGGAGGTCTAAAACGTGGAGATTCGTCAAAATCTCGAGTTCGAATTTTTTGACGATTACAATACTTTCTCTTTGTATACTTCGTATACGAGAAAGTAAAAACATTAAAGTGCAAACACAAATATTGATAAACAATGCATTGTTGTGAAACACAGTTTAATACGGAACTGAAAATTAAGATATTGTAGCTGGGTGCAGAATTATTAAATTTTTTCAAAAAATATTTTTAAAAAACGGAGCTCTCAGCGAAAACGTCCTTTCCCTGTGAAAGGAACAGAGCTGTTCGCGTAATCGAGAGCTTCTTGTCCTGCTTGCCGGACCCGATAGAAGGAAAGAGAACAGGAATACGTCCTCTGTCTCCGAGAAAAGCAATAAAAAGCGTCCTGGCACGCTTGAAACGTGTGTGTTAATATAGTATATTTTTATCCCAGTCAAGATTAGAGTAATAAGATTGTGTTACAGTCAAATTAGTTCAGTATTATAGTGAACATTAAGATACTTCTTCAGTTACAATAAATATTTCAAAGGTCCATTTTCCGTTAAGTATTCATTGTATAGCGATCCTACATCAAACATGTTCTTCAAAAAAAGTTTTCGGCAAAGTTTCCTGGTAAGCAATTTTCCGACGAAATCCTCGGCCATAAAGCGAGCGAACCGACTGTAGAAATGGCATTCAAATTGCCTGGAGGTAAAATTGACCATCTTTTTCCATTGACTGCAGTTTAGAGATGAGAACGCCTATTCTAACTGCAGGTTTGCTACTGCTATCAGTAAAACGGTTCTATTGAAGAAGGAAATTCAATAGGAGTCTAAGTCGTTAATATCGGCACTGAAATGGTTTAAGTTTTAGAGATTTAGGTAATCTACATAAAGGATTATTTTAAGTATTTACCACTCTTTAGAAATAAGATTCACAGTATAATAGGGCAATATTTATCAGATTTAATAACAGTTTAGTTGAACCCTTCGTTCGGCGCTGGCGTTCTCGCAGATCGCTTGGGGATATCAGGGGTCAGTTGGACCATTTTCAGACCTTCGAGGATTTGTGATTAAGGGGAGACATTATTCAAAAAATGGCAAAAAATATCACTTTCATTTTATTGGCTTATTTCGTTGCTCTGGTCTTTCTATTTATCTTATCAAAATTTCAAATCTGTACCCTTAATATTTCAGAAGTTATTTCGAATTTTATTTCCGAGACAAATAAAAAACATGCGCAAATGACAATTTTCAATGGCTTTTTCTCCATGTCGCACTTTTCTTAAGTTCCATGTTTTCAAAATGCTAAGGCTTTTTGCCTTTTTAAGATAGCGTTTTCAAATTTTTTGTATATGTTTATATTTATACATATGATAAAACTGAGCATGCGTTCAGCATTTATTTTCTTAGTTTTTTATATATATAAGATAAAAATAAGTAGTGCTAAATTTCCTCATTTTTCACTAGACAATACAAAAAAAATATCTCTATTTGAGCGGATATTAGATACACCTTAAAATCCACGCATATTTTTGTGTTATATATTTCAGTGAATTTAGAAATAAAATTAGAAGCAAAAATATTTATATTGGAAAAAGTAGTATGAAATTGAAGAAGTTCATTTTTTTAATTAAATTTTATTTAAACAAGGAGATCAAAATTAATTTTTTCATTTCAATATGACTTTATATGATTGTTAAGTTCCAATAGTATCAAAAATTTTGCAAAAATAAAAAATGTTGAGAAGGTAATATGTGTCCCCTTAATGAAGTTTCAACTTTAATCACCGATCCCCAAACGCCGGAAAACGCAATTCTTATCTCAGTAAACTTTTGTTCTACGGTGCCCACTTGCTTCTCGCCATTTTTTCTTGGCGCAATTTCATTTGCTGTCGCCAAATACTGTTTTGGATGCGCAGTGCGCTTTTCATTGCTCTATTGCGCCTGCTTCATTTGAAAAGGAGAGATTGAGCACGCAATGCCTTCGACATTTCGAGCGCGTACCGGGCATTTTTTTTAACTTAAAAAAACATCAACGGCTTCGCTTTCTGCAAAACGGGACACTAGTAGCTACGCTTATTCATTGAGAAGCGAAAACACAGAATAACATACACAGTTCTGAACCTAAGGTGAATGAAAATGTTCAGAAACGAGAAAAGTGTAGTTAAAACTTCACATACCTATTTTAATTGCCCAATTGCTGTTTACACTTACATCCGCTTGCTATCAATCCCTGATACACACACCACTGGAAAACAACTTTGGCTTCCGCTGTCTGAAGCTGATACTAGGTCGAAAGGGCCATAATCAACAACAGCTGTACGAAGCGCACGTAACGAAATGATAAAATCAGACAAAAATTAAACCGACAAAACAAATTCGCTTGATTCGACCAATCACATGAAACAGATGAACGGAACAAACCAATCAAAACGAATCGTAATATCGCGCCATGCGCAAAACAACGATGAAAGGATCAATTTCCTCGCATGCGCACATCTCACTCGTTAAAATCATCATTGCGCAACCAAAACAAATGTTCTCTCCTCTCCATTCTTGGCGGCAAAGAGTTGGCGATCCTAAGAGGACCGAAGTAAGTGGGCACCGTAGAGCAAAATTTAACCCTTATCTCTTTGATGGTTTGGCTCAAAGTAGCAACATTTTTCTGCACTTTTTATTTAGTATTTTAATCTACATACAGTTTTAATTGCTTAGTTCAAAATGGATTTTGCAAGGTGAGTTAATTTTTTTTAGAAATGGTAAATGATTGCCTATAATCTCACAGACTCATGTTAGCCTTTTTGATAGTACCATGATGATCTCTAAAAAACACAAATTTTAACATGATAACGGTTTGCAAAATATTTGGGGGATGTTTCTGCAACATTGCGGATATAAAATTTAATTATTTAGAAATTAAAGACACATAATCTTTAGTTGTTTAATAATCGAAGTTAAAATTTAAAGACATTGCAGATAAAAAAAAAAAGAGCGTGTGATCAGAGTTAGTTTAGTTTAGTTATATTAACGTCCCGTTTTGAAGCAACACGAGGGCTATTTTGGGATGGACCTCGTAATTTTGAACCACGGTCAGATGACGAGAACGACACTTGAGCTGGCACCCCCTCTCCAAACTTCCCCGTCACACCAACGGGAGGACGTTTGGCCACTACGTTTGATTTAGGCCCCATACACGGCAGATATTCAGTGGAATCGGGTTTCGAACCCGTGTGATCAGAGAGATAGCCGCACTTGATACGAGACTTATAATAGCAGCGCATAACAAAGAATTTAATGTTCGAAATGAAGTAGAACTCGATAATTCAAAATCAAATCACTACATTTCCGAGTGAAGTATATTAAATACATTATTTTTAGTTACAAAATATAAAATTATAATTGTTAATTTTGTCACAATGATAATTAAAAATAATTTTGTACCATCGATTTCACAAGAATTTATTACATTGTTAAAAATCATGAAAGAAAAATAGAACATTTATTTTCAAAACTTGCGCATTCGATACCATTAAATTTTTATGATTTTGTAATCGCAAATGTGTTTTCTGCTATCAAAAGCTAAAGCTGTTCGATTCACTGAGAAACTCTTATTGCCTACATTTCTGCCAAAATTTCATCTTTAAAATTACTCATTTCTTATGCGATTGACTAGCTGTTCTATTCAATAGCAAAATGTCAAGATTTTATTTATTTCTTAAGTTTAGGTTCCACAATCTATTCACAGTAAATGTAAATACTGTATTGTTAACAGGTACACAAAACTGTACAAACTTTGTAAACTCTCGTACAATAAAAAGGGAGTGATTTCAAAAGTCCACCCTTACAAATAAGTAACAAGGGAAATCAAACAAAAAGATTGTGAAAAGTAAAAAAATGTCGATTTGTTTTTATTTTTATCATCCCTTGTAAATCCCTCAGGGGGCACCGAGAGTTCACGGATGAGAAGCAGCCGTATAAATAAGCTGGTTCTCGCTTCCCTTGAGAGTACAATAATGGTGGTGTGGCTCTTAGGGCCCATCTCCGAAGACAGGTCGTACCCGGTGAAACGGGGGACTGTTACATGAGCCGCTCGTAATCGGGGCTATAATGCAGGAACCACAGTGCCTGACTATGCTGTCGTGGCGGCCGCTCTTTCAGTTGTACCCGGATGCTCCGGCAGTGCGGGGTATTTCTTTGTGATTATCACCCTTTGTATCATTAAGGGCAGGATAAACATTTACTGTTTTTCACAAATTCTTTGAAAATAATTTTTACATGCACGTCTGTTCAATGTTTGTGTTAAATCCGATATCTTCGCAATTTTAAGCGCGGTTTACACGCCAACAGTAAAACCGACAGTAAGGTGTCGCTGTCAAGTTCGGACAGAGACTTGCCGTGGCCCAGTTAAAACTTTTATGATTCTGCGCATGCGTCATCTCTTACTGTCGGTTTTACTGTTCGCGTGTAAACCCCGCTTTAGCCTGCTCTGGTTTTCTTTGTACTTAGTGCTGGCGAGTGAATCCGCTTCAGAACACCCAAGAAATCTGTCAAGTACCACTGCTCTTTTCTTCCCACGAATTGCGAGCGTCAGTTTCCACCTTGGTGTGTGATAATGAGCCCGTTTTAACCCTTTGAGGACGACTGTCAGGCGGGCGTGCCAGCTGCTTGTCATATTCTCTCCCGGCTGTCACAAATACGTGCCAGCTCTTGTGGCTTTTAGCTACCGACGGCGTGACACCAGGTTTAGTTCAATTAGGCTTAACTATACAAAGTGCGCCGGCGCTGAGCAGCCACACGCGCTGGGTAAGGTCGGCCAGAAGGAATTGCTCGTTTTCCGTACTGCCGTCCTCAAAGGGTCGACTAGGTGTGGAAATTGTCATGGCTAGATCGTAAAATTCATATTTCTTCTTCTTCTTCTTCTTTCTAATCCTTCTGATCTGAATCGCATCAGATCCATGAGGCCGTTCGCCTTCATCACCTCCAACACGAAATCCGGTCGCATAAGCAGGTCATCATACACCAAGGCAACACAGTCAAGTAGATGTTGCGGAGTGGCCTCAATCATGTTGCACTTTGTGCAGATATTGAACTTCTTATCACCACGAGAGAATCTGAGGGTCTTTAAGTGACCGGAAGTTAAGCGAGCCAAAGCTGTTTGGCCTTTCCTATCCCCCTTAAAATGTATAGTAGCACCGGGGCCTTCATTACGATACCATGAGTGAGCTGGTGGATGCCTCCAAGAAATGTTAACAAAGGCCTTTCTTCTTGAGTATAACTCAAGGTAGGTCAAGGGTTCTACATAGGCCTGAGGCATGGTAGTACCTTCTTTAGCAAGACTATCAGCAATATCGTTATATTTTAAAATTACATGTGATGGTATCCATTGTAGATGAAGAACACAAGAATTGCACAGGGTCTTGAGTTTGTTATAGATTACCCAATTCATATTTAATTAATATAATTAAAATATGAAATAGACCGTGTTGTCTTATATAATTCTTTCAAAAAGACTAGAAAACATTTTTTCTATATTAACTATTTCATCTTTCAGTATTATATTTCCTTCTGTGCACATTTGTTTCCATTTCCTATCAATGTCGTTAGAACCCGTTCACAGAGAGGCAAGAATCAAAAAAGAAATACGAAAGTTGGCGCCAGACTTAGACCTTCCCAGTCCCCTAAAAATGCGCATAGAATATGTATTTCTCAGTCAACACTCCAATGGATTTACCATTCCGCTTTATGGAATGCAAAGTCCCGAAGGACAGTCGTAAGAAAATACGAAAAAGTTACTCTCGTACTGCTTAGCACTAGACATGTTCGAGGCAGCCATCTTCCAAGTTTCAAAATTACTTCAAAGTACAAAACGCCATCTTTAAAACCGAAGGAAAAATATTAGATGTCTGCCGTAACAAATATTTTCACTTATTCATGAACGGATATTGGCGAGACATATCGAAAAGAAAAAGTCAATGCTCTGCGTCTGGCACCGTGAAAGGAATGATACACCTATAGCAATGTTTTTTGAGAAGTTTTCTCAAATTAAGGGCTCTGGGAGCATAGCTTGCTCAGTCTAATCGTCTGACAAGGAGCATTTCTTACTTTTTCATATACTAGCAGTACGCTCACGGCGTTGCCCGTGGAATCAGGACTTCAACAAAATAAAGGAAAAAAAAAACGCCCACAATGACATGAAAAAGTTTTTAAAACAAAATCAAAACAAAAGATACACATTATTGATCTTCCCGCTTATTTTTTTTCGCGATAATGGCATTTTATTTGTACAGAAGTTTATCCAAAACCATATTAAAAAATTGCAACGTGAAAATTATTATACTGCAAGCAAAGTATGCGAGATGAATAAATACGTTAAGATACTGCCGAAAATAATAATCAGTCATTCAATTCAAAGTTATGACGTCACCTCCTCTTCAACCAATCAAATAGCCAGCTGCGTTCCGGAAAAGTGCCGCAGGAGAAAACTCGCTCGATAAAAATAACTTTTATTTGCCCAGGAAAAAATTAATTAAAAAAACGGGATAAGATATTTTAACCGTTCTTGTTTTAAATCCGACAGAAATATTCTAGTTATAAACTGAAAAAAATTGAAAATAATAGTGTTATTAGAAAGTGGGATGCGAGAATTTAAAGAAATTCGAATCAAAATTGACCATAAAAGAGAAAATTTTTCAAAAATTTCTCAAAATTCAGTAAATTGCGTTAGATGTACGAAACAAACTTCAATAGAACGGAAATCGTTTACTCTTTTAGATGGCGTATCTATTTGTTTCGTACAATTATCCGAAATCATTCTATTGAGAAATTGGTGCGAAAAATCACCCAAAACAACACAAAACATTAAATAAAAAATTTTCTAGATTAAATTTTAAAATTCTGACTTCGAGGTGCATTGAGTGACCATTACGTCTACCTGTGTGCCACATTTCATGGCTGTAAGTGCGATAGATTCATCTGGACATCGCACGCACGCACACAAACATTGCCTTTTATAAGTATAGATGAAGTACAGAAAGTAACGTAATCAAAATTTTGACGAATCTCAGCATACCCTATTTCGGTCCAAAAAAACCATGTTTGTAATTATGTCTGGTTGTCTGCACATGATAATTTAAGTTTATTTTAAATTGTTTATATTAAAAGTTTCGTTTTAAAGCACCATGAGGGTTATTTTGGGACGAACCTAGTAATTTTGAACCACAGTCAAATGGCAGGGATCGCACTTCAGCTGGCGTCACCTCTCCAAACTTCCACACCACGCCAGCGGAAGGACTCTTGGCCACCAAGTATGATTTAATGTGCAACAGGCCCAATACACGCCTCGGTCACACGATAACTCAAGGACCCAACCATCTAAACTGTTAAAATTTGGTATGTGGGATTTTTCAAGCGTGCCTGGGCGTTCTTTATTGGAGACGGAGAGCGTCTCCCTGTCAGCTTTCCTTCTGTCAGATGCGGCAAGCGGGCCGAGGCGCTCTCTATTTCGCGAACAGCTCAACTCCATCGCCGACGAAGGACGTTTTTGTTAGGAGCTCTGTTTTTTTTATATATTTTTAAAAATTTAACTATTCTGCACCCAACTACAATAATCTAACTAATAATGAACTTATTTGTAATTAACTGTAATTCAGTAACACTGAACTAATTCGACTGTAAAACAATCTTATTACTCTAATCTTGACTGCGACAAAAAATATAGTGTATTAACACATACGTTTCAAGCGTGTATGGACGCTCGTTATTACCTCTCTTTATTATACTTTTATTATACCGCTCTTAGGTCTACAGGTCCATCGTATGTTGGTCTGTATATTCAAATGCCTATAAACTAGATAACTCAAAACTGCAATGCTTTAGATAAATGAACATTGGTGAGCGCTGAGCGGTATGGCCAGAAAAATCATAAAGCTATAGCGAATCTTAGACCTAGTCAGTTGAAAGGAAAAGGTTCAAAGCCCGTAGTGAATCATTTTTCACAGACACGTCCTATTGTTTAACCTTTAAATTCCCTGTGTTGTCTTCAATCGAAATACCCAACTTTGTCTATGAAAATCTTGAGAATAGGACTGAAGCTCTAATGCATGTTGCTGCCAATAGGATGCATGCTAACAACGTTATTAAAGCAATTGAAAACATACAGATGGGAGCCTGAGTACTGATGAAAAAATAAAAATAAATTAATGTTTTTCACTTGCGGCTGCATCTTTTTTTTGACGTAGATTTACGTCCCTCCTTAGTGGTCTAAAGGTGTGTCGGGAAAGGAAATAATTATGACGTTTTTCGTGGTATTTTTAAACGATTATAGCTCCGCAACCAAATAATATTTAAAGTCGGATTTAATTTCATTTAACAGAAAAAGGTAGGCATTGAAGATTGCAAAAATAGTTTTAGAATTTGGAATTACGGTATAGTCACAGTCGAGCTTTAAAGTTGGTGAAAATCGCTAAAAATTTTGGTTACGTCACAGCGACCGATGCAAGCGCACGCAGACTAAGACAATTCATTCATCGATCTGAGGTTCACGCGAAATATTACTCGAGAATTGCTGAATTACGTCTAATTTTGTTCTAAAGTTAAACGCTTATAGCTCAGCTACCAAATAACATAGAGAATTGGTTTTAGATTCACTTAACAGAGAAAGGGAGACATTGAAGATTTCAAGAATAATTTTAGAATTTGTAATTACGGTTTAGTTATTGTCGAGCTGCAAAGTTAGTGAAAATCGTGAAGAATTTTGATGACGTCAAAGCGACCGATGCGCGCGCACGCATCGGTTGTGAGCGGTATAATAACTGTATTTTAACAGATTAATAATTAATTCATTTCAGATTAATTAATTCATTCAGATTAATTAATTTAACAGAGAAAGGCCATAGAGCATAGGCGAAATTCACATAGAGCTACTTTAGCCACAGAACGTCACAGTTGAGTAACCGATTGCTTAACTGTCCTTATGATTTAATTGAGCTGTCCTTTCCATCTATTTAATTGAGTCGAGTTGGTTTTAGTTTCATTTAACAGAGAAAGGTCATAGAGCATAGGTCAAAGTCACATAGAAAAACTTTAGTTTCAGAAAGTTACAGTTGAGTAAGGTAAGCAAGTCTAGGCCCCTCAATACCAGAGGCCGCTTCGCAGAGACGGCCTCACGTCAATTTACTACTTTTCAATTCCTACTAATAGTTCACACACTCCCTATATATATATATATATATAAATTTTGGATATCGTTCCAGATAAAAACATTCGCCTTTCAAAAGAAAACCTTTTTATGCTCCAATACAAAACAATTATTCCATACGGTCTTAATGACCTTTTTAATAGCACGCAGATTTCTCCTGACAATTCCTGTACATTTAAACTTTTTCATAACACACATCATAAGACTTCTAGAGGTAGCAGAGGAAAAGGGATTAAAAAAAGACCTTCTAAATCAGTTTCTGACCTTTTTAGTGAACTTGAGGCATTAGAACTTTCTTTTGCAAACTCTTATCTGTGGGCTCCTGTCAAGAATTTTGTTTTCTCTTTAAGATCTAACTCGCTTCTTGATTTATTTTCAAACTTTGGTTCATTTAAGTCCATTAACTTACATTTCAAAACTCTCATTTTAGATCTTTTGAAACAGAGATTGTCAAAAATTGCTACTAAAGATCCTACTAAAAAGTTGCATTTCATTTTCAATTTCCAGCATCCTACTTTTGACAAGATTCCTTTCTCTTCCATTTTCAATTCTGCTCAGCAATTTTTTCCCATTAAAAACATTTGTTTACAAAAAACTTTTAAATATAATGTTCCTTTTGGCAGAAAAATCTTCAATTACAATAATGCCTCATCTGACACTGTAAATCTTAAGAAAACAGCTAATTGTTTTTGTGATAAAGACTCCTATTCTCAATTTATTGACAAAGATTCTGGCCATATTGTTACTGGTAGTCTAGACATTGTTGAGAATTCAGATCTTAAAAGTATCATGTTAAAAGGTCCAAAATTCGGACCGATTTTTCATGTTTCTCTTCCTTCCATACTGCATAAACTACTGAGTAATATTGATGATTTCTGTTAAAAAACTTCTAATACTTTTTCTATCCCCATTGAATTTTTCATTGAGTGGAAATGGAATCTTTATTACCTTTTGAAAAAGTCTTTATCCTTCCATTATAATAATTCCGAATGTTTTGATTCTTTTAGATTTTCTAATATTAAAATTGCTATTGAAGACTTAAAAAGTAAATTCATCATCACTCCTATCGACAAAGCCTCCAATAACTATGCTTTTATTTGCAAACAGCATTACTATAATCTTCTGGATAAGGAACTTCAAAATTCAGCAACATACAAAAAGTCCAACTTTAATATGAGTACAATATCCAAAAAAATTCTTGCTTTCTATAAATTCTTCAAAATTAAGAAATTCAATTTTTGCTTTCCTTATATTACTGTTAATCCAAAATTTCATAAAAATCCTATTTCTTATCGTTTTATCACTTGTGGAACTTCTTCATACATGAAGCAACCTGGTTACATTTTCTTCAATCTGTTAAAAAAATTACTGAATGTCATTTGTTCAGAAGGTTTCACTTGGATTATTAACAATAATAAACCGGTTATTGATTTCATTCACAATAATAAGAACAGTATTTCTTCTATTGAGACTTTTGACTTCAAAGATCTTTTTACAAGCATTCCTCTAGCCACTCTTCGAAAGGTGCTTAACTCTTACTTTTTTGACTACAAAAATATTCTCAATATTTCTTTTGAGTATTGGGATAAATTATGTAATTTTTGCATATTTAATAATTTTATTTACAATGGGGAAAGTATTTTTCTCCAATCACATGGCATTCCTCAAGGATCTTCATTTTCTTCTATTACAGCTAACCTCTTCCTTCATTATTTTGAGAAGAATTATTTACTTCTTCATCCTCAGGCTTTCAGATTCGTAGATGATCTTATTGTTTTTAATCATGGATCATTTAATATTACATGGCAAAATATTTATCCTTCAGCCTTGCTTCTTAAACAAACAAACTGTAATCAGTTTGAAGCGGATTTCTTAGATCTGGATATTAAACTTATTGATAATAACTTTTGTATCGATATCTTTGACAAAAGAATGGATTTTAATTTTTGTGTCAACCGACTTTCATATTGGTCTTCTAATATTTCTATTAAGATTTATAGAAACACTATTATCTCTCAATTTTCTCGCATTAGATCTATTTGTTCGAACGAAATTTCAAAATCTAGCCAATTAAAGCTTTTGTATGATCAACTTTTAAATAATGGTATTCCCGAGAACTTTGTGCGACGATATCTCAAGCAGTGATTACGGAGCTACTGACAAAGCCTCTTTCTCTTTTTCTTTCTCTTTCCTCTGTTTGGCAACGGCGATAACTGGTTTGGCGTTCATTTTCCTCGTGGTCGCGGTAGCGTTTCCCTGGCCATGGTAAGCATATTTCGTTTTATTTTATTATTTTTTATGTTACGGCTGTTTTTTATTCTAGGTATTTTTGTATTCGGATTTTTTGTATTTGTATTCGGATTTTTGTATTTGATTCTTTTTAAATCTTCTTAAATGTATTTATATTTTTTATTCAAGAAATCTTCCATTTTCGTTTGTTTTGTACTTTTAGAGGGGATGACGGCAATTTTTAACGGATTTCGTTTGTCGTCAGCAGAAAAAAGCACAAATTAATATCATGAGCGAGCTTCTCTTCCTGACGAGCGGCTCGCTATGATATTTTTCATATTTTTTTGGTTTTTTCTGGTTTTTGTCTATTTAGCCATTTTGTCCTTTTTTACTGTTTTTGAGTTTTTATTTTGTGTTTATATATTGGTTTTGATATATCTTGTTCAAAATTTGCAATCGATTTTAAACTAACTTCCCGATGAGCTGGAGACTTGAAACTTTAAACATAGCTCAGAACTAGATGACAATGCAATATTAATTCGCTTTCTTGTCTGGCATTTCATATTTTGCATGACGCATGCGCAGTACGTTTTTCATTATGTCTCGAAAGCTATTAGCATTACAGACTTGGTTCTTGGGTATATGCATGGCCCATGGATCATCGAAGCACCATATATAAGCATATTTTAGCCATATATTTGCGCATGCGCAGTACGTTTTTATTATATCTCGAAAACTACCACTCAAGTTCAAATACATTTAATAATTTCATACATAGTAGGAATTGACTTTAAAAAAAATTTTTATATTACTTGTTTTTGCTTTGTTTGTAGGCTTGAGAATACCATATTTTATTCTACAATGTTGAATGAAATTCCTTATCCCTACTCTTAATTCTCAAAATTCATCTGTGTTCATATCATAGAATTTTACCATGGAAATTTTTTTTCTTAACTTAAGTCCAGTGCTGTCGATTGGTAACAAACTGTATTTTATCCTTAACCCTTTATATACAGACGGTACTTAAAAGTACAGTTTAAATCACGCTTATATCTTAGTAATATGACCATTTTTCCTGATGGTATTCACAAGGACACGTAGCGTGTGGTTCGAACTGCTAGCAGTTGTTGGCAGCTAGGCAGAAATTATTTTTTTAAATTATTAATTCAATTAATTAAGTTTTTGTATCTAATTAAAAACGTTTCTCGCTCCTTCCTGGAGTTATGCTTCTGCAAAACGTTCTAATGTCGCAAAATTAAAATTCAGAATTTGCTGGTAAATAAAGGGTTAAACCATACTTAAAACATATGATTTTTTAAAGCATTTTTCCTAGGTTTTATTCAAGAAATGAAAGTAAAAAAAACATTTTAAATTTAATTTGTAAAAAATCGGGTATTTAAGGGTTCGATTCGTTCCACGATGCGTCTGTTGGTTGGCGGATTACTGAAAGCATCTTTATGAACAGATAAATATTGGCCAATGGATTTATTTCCTGTTAAAACAACATTAATTAAAAATCGTGTCGAAAAAAGGCGTTTTTTACAATGAAAAACAGAAAACTGGTTATTTTGAGCGGTTATAATATGAGGGTTAAACCAGAGGTGAAAAAAAAAACTGAATAATTGAAAATCGGTTATTTTCGCAAAAACCTCCACTCCTCCTACTACATCATACTATTTTTTTCTTGCTTTTCCGTGTACGGAATACACAAAGAGAAATTTTTATAATACTCAGAAATTCCAACTCAGGAGATGGATGCTTCCATTCCAAGATTTCCATGAGTCTGAGAAGAATAACACTTTTGAATTATGTATCCCTGTTGGTCGGTCTATCTGTCTACTCGAAACACACAATGAAATTCACCAAATTTTAGATTTTACACAAAAATGTTAGATTTCTATCCAATTGTGGACGAAATCCATCTTCGAGAAGTCTGTCTATCGGTCCTCATGTGAACACCTTAACTCAAAAACGGAAGAGAGCGACGAAATATGGCACATGAATTTATCAAGTTTGTAGATCAATTTGAATCATTTTTGATCATTTGTAGATCATTTTGAATTTATCAAATTTGTAGTTTGGACCAAATTCTTTATAATAGTGACAGTCATTCGGACAGGAGAGGCGTCATCGAGTCTCTTATATGTTTGGACACTATGGCACGTTTTTGTAGAGTTGCGGACAGGTGACATTATAGAGCACTCAGATTAGGTTGGAGCACTTTATGCGCCATCCGGTTTATTCCAAATCTACGCTTATTTAAATATGCACAACTTCATTTTTTATGGTATAATAAGATTAGAGTTTGAATGGATGAATGATACAAACATCTGTGTTTGAGTCGCTATATTCTTCGTCAACTGGATTCTCCTCCACGTCAACCTCAGAATCAGTTTCTTGGTCGCTGTATTCAGTCACTTCTCCATCGAGATTTAACGCATCAGATTCGTCCTCAGCTGGTATTTTCTTGTTCATTTCTTCCAAATCAACCAAATATTGTTCTGTAGGGATGATTTCCCGCCGTTTCGTGATAACCAGGTTGGGTTATGAAGAGCGTTTCATGCATTTTCAAGCGCAACCAGACAAAACTGACTGATCCATTGTCAGTGGAAACTGTCGGATCAAGTAGGAGGAATGTTAATACGAGGTTAGTGGGATGGCGAGCTCTCCATTTTCGATAGATATTCATTCAACTTATGGTACATACCCACTGGCGCACTCTATACGCCATACCTGTCCGCAAAGGTTTAAGTGTACGGTGTTTAGAATTGATTACGCAGTATGAACATCTTTCCTTTGGCCGATGCAGTGGCGTAGCGGCGGTAAGAGGCCCCTTGGTCATAATATGATTTTTAGAACCCCCCCCCCCTCGTCATCATCAATGATTTTCTTGTGTAAACGGCTCACGGGACATTCATTGTTTCGTCCTCTCATAGTATTTGACATAAAAAGTGACGTAACGCATTAATATTTTGTCACTATGGCCATTGGCTGAGTGAGAGTAGGTGGCTTCCGGAAAATGATACGATAATTTTTATCCCAGTCGTCATCTGTGGTTTAATACGTGTGAATGGTGTCAGGAGTATGATATTATTTTTACGACCACTTTTTATATTTTGTTATAAAAATGGCCTAAACGCAGTAATGTTTTGACTCTACGGCACCCGCGGCGTTCAGACCCCCCCCCCCTTGTCACTACGCCACGGAACCGATTGGATCCAAAATTCAATACAGATCTAGATTTAGTGTCAAGACGACCAACCAAATTTCAATTTCTAACTTATTGCATCTTTCAGTTGTCGCTTTCATATGCACACGAGTACAGAGATCGACGACAGCCAATCCTTTGACGGATTCGAAATTTGGCACAGTTCTGCAATTCTGGTCCGGTGAGTGTACGGCGGAAACAGTCCAACAAGAATGGTAATGGAGAACGACGCTTTATTCATGAATATTCTGGAAAACACAAAGCACAGGAAAGAAGGAAATAAGTTCATGTACAAATTAGCAGCACAAACAGACAGCAAATTACTAACAATAACAGCAATAAAACGAACAAAAGCGCTCAGCGTCTAATAGATGAAACTCCAAAGACCCCAAAGAGATCTCAAATGCCTTCAAACACATTCACTCGTCTCATCACCTCCGGATATTTATACCCTTTTTCGGCAGGATGTGACGTCACAGGAAAATTCCAGGAGAATCATCATAACTTCGCTCCTAATAGAGATAGCGAGAAAATTCTAATAATTTTGAGGAGATTCATTTTATCGTCAAATTTGTCGCGAAAGTCGGGGGGTCGTTGGCTTCCATTCCCCCGACATCCCATAAAATCTCTGTAAATTTCTCTTTTCAACCATAAGAATAACACTGATATCATACGATATTACATGTTTGTAACACTATTATATCCTAAATTTAATTAATCTAGCTTGTTATGTTTCAGTTGCGTTGAGCAGATGGACAGACTTCATTTTCACGGATTTCCACCAAAATTTGAAAGACATCTACAATTTTATGTGTAAGACACGTATCAAATTTCATCCTTCTAGCACGTTGAGGTTTTGAGGTATCGTGTTTAGAGAACGATACAGACACAATTCCCAACAATGCTGTTTTAAACCTTGGAGATTTCTCTGGTTCCTCAAAAGGTGTAGAATCCGCAAAATTTTGATGGTGAATTTTTTGACAATTTCAGTACTCTTTTTGTACAATTATAAGATGAATTAAAAAGACGCGTATCATTAACAAAAAGTAATCGTCGCTTTTTAGAATAAATGAGCATGTGGAAAATGAAATGCAGATGCAACCAGTAGAATTTACTTTTATCGATTCTTTTAATATTTTCCCTTCTGCAAATTTGGCCCAAAATTTAACACATATCAAAGATTTCGATGCTAAAACTGTGTGCGAAATTTCATCCAACTTGCTTATTGCGTCTTTACATTATGGTGCTCACATCACACGAACGGGTAAATACACTTCTTCAGGGCAAATTTGTCAAAAATTTGACACACATCAAAAATTTTGATGCTAAAACCATGCGCCAACTTTCATCCATCTTGCTTATTGCGACTTTGCATTATGTTTACAATCACTAGAACTGGTAGACAAACTTCCTCAGGGCAGATTTCGTACAAAATTTGACAGATATCTACGATTATCGTGTGTAGGCAAAATACCAAATATCAACCTTGTACCTCATTGCCGATGTTGCACCAATGGGGGGCTTGAGGCCAGGGTCCCCCTGTCGGGATACTGCGCCCCCACGTCGGTTAGATTTTTGTACCTCGTTCAAACAAATCCCTCTCAATACTCGGAATTTAATGTCAAATCAATAATTCATATAGATTAAGTTGTTTGGAACTTTCTTAATTTCGAGATGAAGATTCTGTTGATGAAAATGGCAATGCTGTCATCGGCTTTGAAATCTGGCACCTTCTGTTTCCTTTCAATTTCACACACTTTGATTCAACGTGTCTAATTTTTTACTAAAATTGACTTTTTGAATCGAGTTTTTACTCACTTTCTGGTGTGCTAGGATTTCCAAATTTTTTACACTTGTTTGCTCCGGATGACAATACATTACTTTAGAACTTAATTTTTCGTTGATCGATTGATTTAATTAAATTTTGATTCCTTACAAGTGGAGCCACCAAGTAGGAATTAGAAAAAAATTAATTTATATAAAAATTCCATAATATTTATAATAAAGAATTATAAAAATTATCGACCAAAAATTAGACAATAGTTAAAATAGTATTTCTAATTTTAGTGCACTATTAAAATTGTGTTTTTAAAATGTTTTTTAATTTATTTCCTCTCAGTTATCCTTGTCAACTCTTATAGCTCCATTTAGTTAAGTTTTAATGTGAAATCTCAAAGGATAAACCTGGAGTTTATGGTGCGCACCTGTTTCTCGTCAATTTTTCTTGGCGCAATTTCATTTGCCGTCGCCAAACACTGTTTTGGATGTGCTTTTTATTGCTCTCTTGTGCATGCGTCACCTGAAAGGGAGAGATTGAGCACGCAATGCCTGTGGCATTTCAAGTGTGTACCGGGCAATTTTTTTAACTTGAGAAAACATCAGCGGCTTCGCTTTCAGCATAGAGAAATACTCGTAGATTCGCTTAGTCATTGAGAAAAGAAACACATAGAATAGCACTCACAGTGCTGAACCGATATTCTAACCGAAAACGAAATTTTATTAAAATTCGAATGAATCCACCAATCACATCGAAGAGATGAACAAACCAGTCCAATCGAAACGAGGAGCAATATAGCGTGATGTGTAAAACACCGATGAAAAGATTAATTTCCGCGCATGCGCGCATGTCAATCGTTAAAAACATCATTGCGCAACCAAAACAAATGTTTTCTCATCTTGGTTCTTGACGGCAAAGAGTTGGCGATCCTAAGAGGAACGAAATAAATCGGCACTGTAGACTCCAGATTACCTCTCAATGTTATATGATGAAAGAATTTTTCAGGAAGCTTAATTATTTTCTACAATATTCTTGTTTGTCAAACAGACTGATAAATCTCCTCTGAAACTCTTGTATTACCGTTGGTTGTCAAAGAAACGCGATCAGTAATACATCTAATAAAACAGAGTAACCCAATTAGTTTACTTAATTTGTATTTAGATGCATTCATGACAATGACAAGATAATTGACGACGACTAATAATAGTTAAAATAGACATCTTTATTAGATGATAAAAATATAAGCATAGGCACATATAAATACAACCGATTTAATCCTCGATTAAACATACTCACAAAAATAGCCGGGGTCAGCAGAAGGGCGATGTGATGGTAGTTCGTCATTTCTAATACAACTACATTACTATTACCAACGTTATT
>BGPR01006385.1:716-80990 GCA_013235015.1 Araneus ventricosus | reverse complement strand
GCTCGCCAACCCCCAGAAGGATTGCGTTGCAATCCTCCCAGGTTTGCTACGCAAACCCTGCTCGCTTCGCTCGCTATAATGAAGACACTGTGTGTCCTAGAAGTTATTCTAAAATCTTCATATATATATATGAATCAGCTTTATTTTTCTTCTGATGCTTTAACTTAAATCAGCACAGAATAAAATTTTTTAGCCTCAAAAAAGATATTTTTCTTCAAATAAAACTTACAAAGTAAAGCTGATTTCCTTTTAATGCTTTCACCTTAATAACGAAGGAATAAAATTTTTTGGCCCTGAAAAGGGCCGTTTTTTATATAGTGAAAGCATCAGGAACCTCCCCCATAAACACAATTAACTATTTCACATTTTGGAGCTATCACAGAAACAGATTCAAAAGATTGTGCTGTACGAAAGCAGGTATATACATATTCAATAAATTCCTATATATAAAATAATATACAACATTGAAACAAATTAAAAATGTAAAGCAAAAAAAAAAAATACACTTGACAATCAACCACACAAAACTTCCCACTACACACAGTTAAATATTTCACATTTTGGAGCTACCACAGAAACAGATTCAAAAGATCGTGCTCATGATAAGCCAACATAGAGTTGTCCATGACTAAAAACCGGCTCATTGAGCACCAAACATATCTTTTCAAAAGTTTGGCCTTACGTCTTATTAATTGTCATGGTAAAGGCTAAACGAATGGGAAATTGCATATGTTTAAATTTGAAAGGCATGTTAGTCTGAGATGGAATCAAAGGGATTTGGGGAATGAGAAACGTCTCTGTACCATCAATGGATTTTGCCTGAATAATGTTTTGCTGCAATTTTGTGATAATTAGGCATGTACCATTGCATAATCCTTTAGAGGGAGCTAAATTTCTCAACAGCATTATAATGCAACCTATTTTCAACTTTAACTCATATGGAGACAAACCAGTTGGTGTCAAAGAATTTAAAAATTCTTCAGGAAATGTCAATTGATCTTGAGGATCTTCACTCATGATCATATCAACTGCTTTATAAACAGATTCATTTCGCGGCATAAATTCCAACACTTTATTGTTGATTTCCATGGATCGCTCATTATTAACAGTAAGGACAGCTCGATCTTTAAGCTCCTGTGGGGTCACACTGGAAAAATCTATGTCACTGTACAATTGATGTATAGGGTCTTGTATTGAAGGGTAGCATTGCAAAGGCAACTGAATCGTTGAGCCACTTTTTTTCTCTCCAATGTCCAACAACCAAGCACCAAAATCCCTTTCAGATTCAAGGGCACGCATATTTTTTGTCAGATATAACTTATGAAATTTCAACCAAAGAGCGCGTTTTTTTCAAGGACCTGGCAACAGTTAATGTTCTTGAACCTCTTAAAATTACTGGAAGAACTTGGCAAAAATCTCCACCCAGTAGAATGACTTTGCCCCCAAACGGTTCTTTACATTTTGTGAGATCTTGCAAAAGTCTATCAACAGCTAAGAAAGCATGAACATGTGTCATGGGTGCTTCATCCCACACAATTAATTTTGTTTTCAGTTACATGTCAGTTTCTTTTGTATTAGGCTTCAAATTGCAAGTAGATGTTGCATTTAAATCAATTGGAATTTTAAAAACAGAATGGGCTGTTCTCCCCCTTATTAATAGAGTTGCAGCAATACCTGTAGATGCAACAGGAATAACATCATCACCTCTACCACGTATTGTGTGAAGCAAAGTTGAATAAACAAAAGTTTTTCCTGTCCCAGCAGGACCATCTAAAAAATAACACTTGGGTGTATCTGCAGCGTTGTTGTACACTGCACTTAATAAGATTTCCACAACATTCCGCTGTTCACTATTTAACTGCATAGTATAACTATTAGCTTTATCCTGCTCTTCCACAACATCACAGTTCGCTCTCTCCAAAACACTTGCAGGCAAATCTACAGTTGGTAGATGCAGTTTTTGGAGACTTAAATTGTAGGATGTAAGCAGTTCCTCAATATCTGCAAGTGCATAGTGAGGTCCAGTCTGCTCAGAATAACGATGCACAAAGTGAAACTTGATGTTGCACCCATAAATCTGGAACATCATCCACTTCTCCAAAGCCACAAATCATTGCGAACAGCATGCGCAACTGTCTCGGAGATTAAAATTGTGTAGTGTCATTCAAAGCATCATGCCACTGCTGGTCACCTCGAAGAAGTACATACTCCTGACATGCTTGTTGAAATGTAATGCATCTTAATCCATTTACGGTCAAAATATCATCAAAACTAATGGCCCCAGACTTGCGCAGTAGTAGCATTCGCAAATAGTACCTCTCAGTATCCAGTATACTAACTACTGGCAGTCTCCCAATAACATTTTGTTCACCACGTTGTCGCTTCTTCCAATTTGTGGTACTCTTATCAAACATATAATATTGTGGAATATCTGAGTAAGAAATGTTGTAAGCTGAAGGATCATTTTTGTTTAGTTCAAACCATGATGTTAGTGTTGTTTTTCTTAAAGCAGCTCGTTCAATTGCTTGGTACACAATTGGCTGTTGCTGTGGTAAATGCACAGCTAAGCGCACTACAGTGTGGGATTTATGCGACAAATTAAATTCATTTAAACGCCACATGGCTTCAGGTGCACTAACATACCTACCTTCAACAAAACTCAAAATTTCATCATGATCCAGAGCACCTTCTTTTTGTATTTTGACCGAGGCTGCATCATGTCCTTTGTATACATATTTATATAAGTATTTGACACTTTTAACTGAGGCACAAACTTCAACATTAATATGTGCATTAAATTTTTTAAGCAACCAAGGATTATATGGGACAACCCATCTGTTATCGATGGAATATTTCCCTACTTGGACAGGTTCAGTGGCTCTTCTGCGATAAATAGGGTATCCATTAACAATTTCCTCTGTATCATCCTTGAATTGTTTCGGAAAACTTTTGCAGCACTGTCCATCTCTCATGCATGGAGAATTTATATTTATAGTTCCACATGGGCCATGTACCATGCATTTTGTCACAATTTGGAAGTCTAAGATCAGTGCAAGGATCTGGAAGTTCTGCACTCACAAACTTGTCAATGTCATCTTTAGTGCGAATTTTGCTTTCTGAATCTAATGTTAGAAGAATGTGGGCATGAGGCAAACCTCGCTTTTGGAACTCAATAACATAAATATAGGTCAAAACAGTTCCAAATATTCCATGCTTGCAAATATCTTCTAAAAGTTCTTTTAATTTCATATTAAATACACGTATAATAATATCAGGTCGGTCTTCAGGACGTTGTACTCCCTCCATGCAATTTAAAACTTCAAACCAAGATGGGTTGCAAGTAAAGGTCAAAAAGAGATCTGGTTTACCAAACTTGCGTACCATAGCCATTGCATCTTGGTAATTCTGTTGCATATTATGTGAACTCCCGTTCAGTTCGCTTTTGTTCATTTCGGATAATATATCCGACAGCACGATTTAAATTCATTATTTTTACAAATTTCCAACTACTAAAAATAGTTTTCAATAAACGTGGTCACACGAAGCGGCTTCGGACTTTCCGCGGATGTAAACATATCAAACTTGCGAGCTGTTGCCAAACGGCGATTAAGAAATTCGACCTTTTTTTGTCGCCACGTAAGAGAATTATATATATAGATTATACTAGCTCTTTCATAACATGTTAAATTTCAACGATTAATTAATTTTTCATAAAGTCACATTCAATATTATTCAAGACACAGAAATTGATAAAATATAATTTCCATAAACGAAATTCACTTGCGATTTTCTTACAATCTGCAGGAAATTATATTTGTTGTTTTAGTTAATATCATACAATTTCTTTCAAAATACTTTGAAACTTCAACAATAAATTAATTTTTAATAAATACACATTCATTCTTGCTCAAGATTTTAAAAACCAATAGAAGTAATTTCCATAAAGAAAATTCGTTTTTGAATTTTTTGCAATGTGTTATCACTATACTACCTCTTTCGAAATATGTTTAAACTTCAACAATAAATTCATTTTTCATGAATTCACATTCATTATTTTTCAAGATACTAAAATTGATAGAATATAGGTAATTAATTCAATTGTAATTTCTTTAAACTCTGCAAGAAATTATATTAGTCGCTTTAGTTAATATTTTATTATCTCTTTCAGAATATTTTAAAACTTCAACAATTTTTAATACATACATATTAATTCTTCTTCAAGATACAAATATTGGTAGAATTTAATTTCCACAGAGAAAATTCATTTGTGAAGTTAATTTTTCAAACCCTACCACAAAAAAAATAAATACCTTTATATGGTTATGGAACAAGATGCTATAATAAATAAAAAATAATGAAAGCAATGTCACGTTTTATTGAACAAGCATAATAAGTTACAAAACATAACATTTCTAACAAATACTGCCTAAAAACCAGAGTTAATTGTTATATAAAGTATAAAAATATTCGATATAAGAAAGTGTTATTCAAAAAAACCAATAGCTGAACATTTAATTGAATGCACTTACACCTAGGGTGGCCCTATCAGGAGTTAAAACTCCTGATGTACCTCATCATTCTACCTAGCAGTGGTAAGTGTTCTATAATGAAATTATGATTTTTGATTAAACTAGTTTCAATTTTTTTTCAAAAGCATTTGCAAGTTGAAATATAATAAAATCATCAAAAAATAAAAATGGAGAACATATTTTTACTTATTTTTAGAACTTGTGTTGGATTTGAAATCATGGTTCATAATTGGAGCTGAAGAGGAAATAAAAAATACATTTTGCCTCCTCTTTGTTTTTCAGATGATCATTAAAAAACTTCTATATTTAATTTTCTTAAGACAACGTTGAATTTTTTTGGTGATACTATTTCTTTGGGAACATAAATTAAAATTAGACAAAAAACCTTCATGTTAATTGACAAAATATTGAAACAAATTATTTGTTGGATACTTTAAGCCAGATTATTTATTGATATCATATTCTTTAAAATCCAAAAAGACTATGATTTTCTAAAATTTTAGACTCATCTACAATTAATTTTTGAAATTCATAAAGCGACAAATATTTGTAGCAAAATATCCTGAAATATAAGATAGCACATTTTCTTCAACACTATCTAATATATTTAAATATAAGCTGTCCACATCATGTTGTACACTTTCCAATGCACAGTCTTCAGAGCTTATAATGTCAGACCATTCTTTTTTATTAGAAGTAATGAAATCAATGAAGCTATATGCTTCACACTCCTTACAATTTTCATAACTCGATTGTTTTAAAAAGTTAGTGATAATAATTTTTTAAATTGCGCGGAAAAATCCATATGCATCAGTAGTTCCCCTAAACCTTCCTTGTCATCTTATAGATGTAAATATGTTTTCCGGGGTGTCTTGACAAAACTGGACTGAACAAGAATATTAACCCACAAGACATAGTTAATACATAACATTTCTAGCAAACACTGAATGAAAACCAGAGTTATTTGTTGAATATAGTATAAAAATATCCAAATTGCACATAAAGAAATCATCAAAAAATTAAAAAAAAATACAAATGCAAACATATTTCAATAATTTTTAGAACTTATGTTGATTTCACATTGTTGTTCATAATTTTGATATTGAGCTTAATCCTTATTGTGACAAAAGAAGAAAGTTTTAAAAATTTGTCCTTCCTCTTTGTTATCTAGTGATTGTTGAAATATATTTAGCATTTAAATTACTATTATAACTATATTAAAATACTAACTATACAAATGCATTTTAATATAATCAGATTTACTAATAACAAAATCTTTAAAAAATACTTTATGAATAGCTGAAGTTTTAGAATCATTCATGATTAATGTTTTACGTTCTAAACATTCACGAGAACAAATTTTTTACGCGAAATAACTTGAAATAAAAAATAAAACATTTTCTTCACAGTCTCCAGAGCTTATAACATAAAATGATTCTTTTTTATTTTTTATCAAAGGAACTGAAATTAGTTGAAGCATTTTTTAAAGATAAAGAAATTTTTAAAAAATAAAATAAATAAAAGGAATTTGTCAAAATATAATGTGACATTATTAAGTGTGTAATGGTAACTAAACAGACTCATTGTATGAGTGCACATAGAAACACAAAATTTATTTCCTCAAGATTCAGTAGAAAATTGCTGCATTTTTTAAGCATCTACTTAAATTATGATCAACAGAATCATACAAGGTGAATATAAATAAATAGATACAATCGAAATGAGTTCATCTAAGTATAAATGCCATTGTGAACTAAACTTTCAAGACAAAGTTCTATGAAATTTTTAGATCAGAGAGCATCACTTTCTCTCTATTATTTCAGAAGTTAATTTCTATTCGATGAACTGTATTAAACTTAGATACTATACATCTTATATCTTCCCAGTTATCCTGTAGATTCTGCAGCTGCAAAAATCTCAAAGTGCCTGAAAGGACAAACAAAATTCCACTAGAATCCATTTACAAAAACTAAATTTCTTTATATTGAAACACTACTCAATTATCATGTATTATTATTATGAATAAAATGTTCACTTAAAAGGGTCTCTAACAAACACTAATAATTATAATTCTAAGTCATAAACAATAAAATTAACTTTCTTGTGTCAATTTGTGATAATTAAAACAGATCAAAATGTTTTGATACTCTACATAAAATATTAGCTAATATGATTATCAGAAAAACTTTCTTTATTTTATTTATACAAAAGAGTATGAAATGTTTAATTTTCATCTGGAAAATCTCTACATCATTAATAAAATTAATAGAATGGGAAATATGATCTTAAAATGGTATTTAAATTTGCAAAAAAGATCTTATATACAATTACTGATTTATTTATAACATAGCAGCGAATAAATCAATTTAACATTTTAATATGATTAATATAATGTATATAATATTGTACTAAAAAATTAGTGCAACATTAACTAGACTACAGAGATTCTTAATCATCTCTTTTATTTAATAGTCTTTTATGACAGACCATTTTAAAATTAGAAAGCTTTGTGCCGGATATATTTATGTATATTCAATACACAGCCAAAAATTACTTTAACTTTCAGCACAAATAACAATTTTCTAACTGTAAAATTCTATATTACAAAGCGACTCCTCAAAATCAAAATAATCTAAAGATGCTGAAAAACTTTATTTTAATATCTACAATATAATTATAACTGTATTATCACATGCATAATTTATAATATACAGCGGTATTGCAGAAAAATATGTGTCGTGTTTCTGATGGATGTGAAAATCAAAATATCCAACACATGTCTCAAGCCTCAATAATTTGATTCTGTGGACTTTGCTTTACACAGTTTTATAATTGTTTTGAAGAGCTCCAGTTTCGAAAATTGCTAATTCCGTAAAGTGCAGAGATATATTATCTGCAAATAATCAATCTACTTTGGATATATACTGTAATAAAATCAAATTTTAAAAAAAAGTAAAAAATGATTCTCATTACCGACCTTTAATTTTAGAATTACTTATTGTTTTCCACTGTATTTACCATTCGCTTTTAACGAGAAGCCCATTATAACAATAATTTTGCACCAAAGTTGCATTTTCTTTATACCGGGTTTTTAATGTTTTAAATAGGGTTTGAATAAAGTTTTGAATTTTATTTCAAAACTGATTTTGAAATGAAATTTCGATCGATAATTATTGACACATATACGGTCTTGAAAAAAGGGATAGAAATTGAAAATTTAAGGTAAGTTATTTTTGCGTTAAATATTTAAATTTCATAGTTTCTTTAATTTTATATTGGGTATTTTAAGTCTAAGCTCAATATCTGATTTCTCCAATGTACACAAAATAATGCCTAGTTTTCACCGATGTGAATTTGCCTTTCTGAAAGTGTACATAAAGTATTACCATTCCTTTAAGCTTTTCAAGGAAACAGAGAAAAGTTTAATTTGCTGGTAAACACTTACATTGGTGAAAATGGTGTAGAAATCTCAGTGGATTTAGATACAATAAATATACTAAACGACGGAAGAAGCTAAAAAGGAGAACATATAAATGCGAGGTAATACTGCAAGCGTGTATTTGGCCCAATTAATTGCTCTCATTTTACCAGAATTATTTATTTTCGAAAATATTCAGATGATGTGATCATAATTTGCTTTAAATGTGTTTATTAATGTAATGTGTTTTGTAATTCTATCATTCTAAATATATAGAATTCATTATGGCCTTCGATTATTTAGTTAAATCGTGTAATTTTCGATATGTTGGCTAGATGCTGGCCGCTGAAGCTACAATATTTTTCTGACTCGTCTCGTTGGAAACTGGTAACGTATTTGGAACTGCCGAACTATAGAATTTATATATTATTTATAAATTTTTAGATTAAATAATATATCGCTTATATATTATTAAAGATCGATATATTTACCTGTTTACGAAAAATGTGGAAAAATATAGAAAATCTTATTTCTAAACAATATTTTCAGCGCCTTTGAACTAGCGGAAATATTTAGAAATATTAAATATCGTGTTGTGAAACTATGATTCATAACTTGAGAGGCAATGCTGGAAAGATATCTTTTAAGAAACTATTCCGTAAGTAAAACTTAATAGGGGCAAACAGTTTTTTGCAGAGTTGTTGCTGCATTACGTACGTAAAGTATACTCACAAAATATATAAAATTGCATATAAATATAGTAAAATAATTGAAAGATATTCAAAATAAAATGTATTATCATCAATATTTTAGCTGTATCAGCATTATTCAATTCATATCCTAAGCAGTAAATGATTAATTAGGAAATAGCAGGCACTTTTTCTTCTTCAGCAGGAAATGTGTCAGAGCGTCCTTAACAACCAAGGAAGCCAACGGAATGCTGTTACCTAAAACTATTCATTACTATAAAAATAATTAGTAAATTTATGGATAACTAATGCGTGTTCTTAATTAGTGGGTCAAATCGTTGCTATTACTTAATGCAATCAAAATTGTCGATGTCAGGTGTTGCTGGTCCTCCAAGTGACCCACGATGTGGTGAAGATACAGTCGACGCTCGTTACAACGACCACGCATTATAAAGACAATTCCATTACAAAGACCATTGATAAAATCCCCAACTGTGTTTCCCTATGCACTCTATGTTATTTTAAGTTTGGATATAACGATCGTCCAGTGTCGTCTAATTCCAATACAACGTCCGAATTCAGCGGCCACTCTTCCCGGTATTTTTCCAAAAAGAACATGTTTCTAAACGTAAATGACCTTCATTATTGTATTGCCAGAGGCGGCCCGAGGTAATTTTACCAACCGGGCAAGACAACAATTTGGCGCCCCCCCCCCAAACCAACGTAACTTTTAAATTCTCTAGCGTCTGTATTTTAAATTTCCAACAAAATTTTACTTAGAAATATACATGTTTTACCTGCAAATCTGACTTAATATTGTTCTGGACAGAATTTTTTAATTTCAGTTTTATTTAAGAATATAAAGAAGTCTTGCAGAAACTAAAATAATATATTGAAAAAATTTATTCTAAAAATATATGATTTTTTTACACAATATTATAAATTCTCTTCACATAATCCGTTTTCTTGCCTTTTTATCTGCAAAATCTTTCATAATATTCGCAATATCAATGTTCTGCAGAAAGTCTCGTTCAATGGATATGGTTGCGAAACCAACTAGTCGCTCCTGCGACATGCTAGATCTCAGATATGGTTTTATCAATCTCAGTTTCGAAAAACTTCTCTCGGCAGTAGCAACAGTTACTCGTAGCGTCAGAAAAATTCACTGTGTTACTGTAAACTGCGTTAGTTTTATAATATACACATAATTCTTTAGTGGTTGTCTGCTATTTTTCCTTTCTCGTATACGAAGTATACAAAGAGAAAGTATTGTAATCGTCAAGAAATTCAAACTCGAGATTTTGACGAATCTCCATGTTTTAGGCCTCCCTGATTCCGAAAAACACAATTTTGGAATTATGTCTGTTTGTATGTCTGTTTGTCTGTGAACACGATAACTCGAAAACTATTAGAGCAACGGGGATGAAATTTGGTATGTGGTGTTTAAACATAATTTGTAGCTTTCTATCAAATTTTGGACAAAATCCGTCAACTGGAAGTCTGTATGTCTGTATGTCCGAAGTCATGTGAACGCTATAACTCAAAAACTTGAATAGCTAGATGGTTAAAATTTGATGCACAGTTTTATCGTTATTAATGTAGATGCGTATGACATTTTGGGCCAAATCCGTCGAAGGGTTGACTGTCTGTCGGTCTGTATAATTTACTATTGAAACCAATCCGTTATCTCCACGCGCATGCGTACTGGAAGCAATCTTCTGTGAAAGCTAAAGGAGCGAATTACGTCAGTTTGTCCTTGAGACGGCAAGAGTGAAACCTAGCAGTGTGCGATTCTTTACCTAGATATTTTTCAATCACTATAATGAAAAACCTTCCGATAGTCATTGGATTCTGGATAACAGTAGGTTCGAATTTTTTAGCCACGCGGAGGAAGGAGAAACAGCACCTTTTTGGGGAAGTATACGAGAAAGTTTAGGGGAGAACACTCCCGCTGGTTTAATAAGATACGACCTGTTTGCTTAGGAATAATGTCGGGAAGGTCACAACCATTACTAAGTAGGGAAAATCTGAAAATTAAAAAAATATTGAGATACGCCTTTTACGTTTAGGAGGGCAGTATAGGCAATGCAAGTTTTTGGGCTTCCAAAACCAGATAATTTTATTGATTTAAATTTAACATCTAAATAAGCAGTTTTTGAGCAACAAACAATATGACAAACTGAAATTTTATTATATGAAAATTGCAATATGAAAACTTGAATATTATTATTTAAAGAGTAAATGCTTATGCTAAAATCCAGCAAACCTTATTACTCTCAGTACTGTTGTTTGTATTTTCGGTTTGCAAACTAGTTTTGGCGACTTCTTTACGGCTATTTTATTCGCAGTCATTTAAGACGTTCAAATGTTCAACTGCTTCTGGTTCAAGTAATTGTAACTTTGCATGCTCTCCCACTTGGTCCTTGTAAAAGAGTTAAATTGTTAAATAGTGCTTATAGCTTACCAAAATCATATGAGTGAACTTCTTTTGAATAATCATACAGAAGGTGGACAAAAATGTTTAAACAAAACCAACACAACTTTTGATATAACTTAACCCAGTGCGCACTTTCAAGCTTTCTGCTTAGTAATATATAAATATAATTTTATAAAATTTATATATGGGATTGTGATGTATAGAATTTTTGTACAATTTACAATATTAGTATTGTCAATATCGAAAAATTAGATATTTATTTCTGAAAATTTTAACACTCTCACTACGACAGCCGCCTCAGCCGGCTTGGTAGGTTCTATACGAGCCAGGCGGATTTTCGGGCGGGCAAGGGTCAAACTAGGGGTTTGGGTAGTAAAGCGAATTTTTCACAAGGGTTTCCTCGGGGAGGGGAAACGTCTGCTATTCATGGCTGACAGTGATGAATTGATTTCGCCTGCGGGAAGCTTCAAATGTTTTCAGAAAGAATTACACGCTGAACTTTCAAAATAAGATTCTGAAATAATTTTAACCTGTTATGTGTTTTACTAAATCTGTGTTTATTTGAATGAAAAAATATTAAAGCTAAGAATACAGTTTAAAAATTTAAATTTCTTAGAAATTCATTTATTAGTGTAGATTTTTTTTTCGAATTTCTTGTAATTAAGACACATATCAGTTTGTACGTTAATAGATTAACATTGATTCCTTTAAAACGGGTTAACTTTTACTCCAGAAAATATAATTAAAATGATTTACTCATGAATATGTAATTTTTTGATTCACTGGGCTTGATTGAAGGATTCAAGATTTTAAATATAAACAAACAAAAACAAAACACTCGCAAGCTGTGCTAAATTTTATTAGTGATGTACTTGATTTTTAAAATTTCTTGTAATTTTTCTTCTCGATGACAATACAACAGTTTTTATATTTTTATAACTTAATTATAAATTAATCGATTAACTGAACTAAATTTCAATTCCTTACAAGAGGTGTTTCATAATTGCAAATTTGTGTTAAAAATTATTTCAAGATTACATAATATTTATAATAATGAATTAAGAAAGATAAGGAATAATTAAAATAGAATGCTTTTTCCCTTATATACATCTAAAGAAAAGTGTACATTTAAAAATAGTTTTTATTAAATTTGTTTTTTCTTAAAACTATGCTATAAATGGTTTGGTCATTAACGTGTTAAATAAAGACATTAAATTTTATTTCTAAGCGATACGGAGTCATATTATAAAATCATATATCAGTGATTTAACTTCGTTTTTTAGAAAATGGTAAGGATTGATGTTTTTCTACGTGACATTTGAAGGACCAATAATTGAAACACATTCACTCTAAAAGCTTTCCAAACTGATTTAGGATTTGGAAAATTAGAAATTGTCGGAAACATTGTTTAGTCAATTCATTAAATTTCAGCCAATCTCAAAAATTAAAATTCATGAAAAAAATCAAAAACTTGACCGAATTTTTACCGGCCAAATAAACAGTTAGAAAAAAATAAAAATGGCTTCGACTAAAATATTTCACCTCAAACAATTTTAAAATATGGTAAAACCCACCGAATCTAACATATTAGATTTACTACTTTCTGAGTTTGCTGCTTATATTGCTGATAAGTTACATTATTTTATATTCTTTTTATTTAATAAAAAATTCTTTTCTTATAAAATAGGTATTAAAAATACTAGTTGAAATTCAATTAATCACAAAGACTTGAATCTCGAATCAACTATCGTGAGATATAATGAATGGTGTATCAGTTTTGTTAGTTAAATCCATTTACTAAATTCCATCTATGTTATACTCTTATATATAAATCACTTACAGTACTCTGAATTTTCTAGTTTATCTTTATTCGTACAAAGGAAATATAGAAGTTCGCAATTCTATTTTATTTCTTACAAACATTTGCGCTTTCCTCAAAAATAAATTCCCATAAAATTATTTATATTTCTCCCCTAGTCTAAGAAAGAAGCGTGTGTTTTTCATACAGAAACATATGTCTCTCTATGTGAAAAGAAGTCTGTTGATCTATTGCATTATCATTACAAAATGTACCATTAAATCAATCACCGAATGTCACTATAATTAGCGTTAAAAATGAGCAAGGAAAGAAAACGCTACATCTGGCCTTTACAGTCTATTTCAGAATCATTTATCTAGTAAGGAGTGGTAAAATTACTGGAACATGTGTCGGAGAGATTTTGCTATAGAATTGGGAGCCTTGCTTTGTAAAGGAGCTTATTTTCTCTTGTTCAGCGTGGATTGAACAGGACACAACTGAATTCCGAAGGGGATGTTCTAAATATTCCCTTTTTATTCTTAGTCATTTCTGAAGGTTACCAGTTTAGGATGCAACAGGTTAATTTATCTCTCTTAAAAGGGATACCATTTTTGTGAAAAAGAATTGTGAAGAATTATAATCCAAAAGTTTATCAAATAGCTAGTAAAAGGAATATAAATAGCCATGACAAATTTCATTTCCTGACTACGGTGCTACATATTATTTTATAATTAAATAAATTGTTTGAATATATTGAGCAAAATTACATTAAAAACAAAAAAAAATATAACCCATACTATCGGGGTAACAATTGAAAAAATCCCATTATGTTCTCCATCGAGGACTGTATCATTCAACTAGCGACCCCATTCTCTACCCCTGGGTCACGCTCCAGTGCGCTTTCGACCACCAACTGTGAGGAGAAAAAGGAAGAAGGCGGACGAGTCCATTTCACGAATCCATATGTCAACAAAACCTCCGTATACAAAGGTAGTAAGATTTTGAGGGCCGCTAGGAGTCAGAGGGTTAAAATAACACACCGGAATGATAATAACAAAATTATCTGTGGTGTTGATTTCATAGGAACGTCTTGTTCTTGGTTCGAATAATAAGTTATATTGTCGTTCTCAAAATTTTATGAAGTTAAAGATCGGCCTTCAACTGTTGCTGACAGACCTTCACTGAATTCAATATTTTCTATTTTGATGATTTTTTTTCAAAATAGACGCCTGCTTTTTGTTTTCTGCTGCTATCTGTGCCTTTCTTTCCCTATAAAACATACCTGATTTTTTCTTTTTTTTCAGACATTTTAGCGAAATACACAGCACTTATAGGTATAGCATTATCACAATTTAAATTTGCTGTTCAGAATAAAAATAAAGCGTGACATTCACCGGTTTTTCTTTCAACACAGTCTGCCAAAACGTTTCGTCAAAGTAAGAATCCCATGAGAAATGGTGTAGACCAGGGGAAAAGTTACATTTACAACCGATTTAATATTTTTTTCGGCTCACTATGCCATAAAACTGAAATACAATAGTCTGTTACGGAAAACGAGCCTTTCGGACCAAAAACCACGAAATGGGAAACGGAGAGTGTGGGTGGCAGTCATTCTAGGGAAATTAGGGCAGGGAGGGCTCGTTTTGAAAGCGGGGTGAGGAGGGGGCACAGTAGACCGGACCGCACCTATGGTTGCGACTCGAACCCGATCCCCTAGGATCGGGTTGCACGTGGGTGCAGTCTGCTCAGTCTGATCTGTGAACGACCCACCAAATTTTATGGCCTGATGTTCGTGGAACAGATTTTGTGACCCCTCCAGGCTCCAGAGACTTGAGTCGAGCGCCTGTACGAAAAACTGGAGAGGGGGCGCCAAAATGAAAGGAAAATTTTTTGCCGTCTCATCCAGAGCTCTCATGTCAATTAAAACATTTTTTCCCTCCCCTTTACATACCAGCTTTGACGCCACGGGCAGTTGCCCGGTTTACCCTGGCCTCTGTGTATTGCCTAGCTTCGTAGATGTAGTTTTTAAACTTCCACTCACCATAGCACGGAAATTAGAATAGCCTAAAATAAAAAATGTTTCAAGTGCTATTCAGAATTTATTTATTTATTTTTTTTTTGAAAGGCAAGAAAATACCGAACATTATTTATCATATTTAACTGAAATGGAATATTATGTTTTGCAAAAATCACACATACAGAAAAGATAAACAACTATTTCTGATTTTTTCTTTCGAAAATAAATGTTTTGAAAGTATATAACACCCTTTATTTTCTACTTTAAAATCTGTTTAAAAATGTATTTTTAATTGACAAAATTTTATGTTTAATACAAATGATTAAAAAATAATTTAAATATTTAATTGGAATCTCTTTAAAATTCGTTTATTTTTACGGAACTGCTAAGCGTGCATGTGTACATTTAATAATTATATCCACTATAGCGACCACTCGTTGTAAAGACCTTCTGCTGTGGGACGCAGAGGGTCGTTATAACGAGCATCGACAGTATATCGAAATCTTCCTATCGACAGTTTAATGCTATACATTTCTTGAATTCAAAATGAACCGAATTATATGAATTCGGTATTCAATTATATGAAGCTTTCTTGAACTTCTGTGGAAAAATTTCTTTCTGAAATACAGAAGCATTTATATACTGTGATGATTTCGAAAGTAATTAAAGCATAGTTGTATTAAGAAAACAATTACGTCAAAGCTGATGAAATAAATGATTTTTATTCTTTTTATTTTACAATTTTAAATACCATAATTAAATATGTAAAGTACTGGATATTTATTTTCATTCTGGGAAAACAAATTCACCTTATCCATCACTTTTTTATTATATCTTTGAAATCGACTTATAAATTTATGTGTAGTTTCAGTTTTCTTCACCATACAAGTTAGAGCGTTCTGTGGGCTGAGCGTTTGTGCAGTATGGATGCCGGTTTTCGCTGAAGCTGGCAAAAAATTTGGTGCCGGACTGACTAAATGTTACAGAAACAATATAAAAAGGTAGCCTTTAAACGCCCAGTGTTGACTTTAGGCATAATAACTAATTCTGTCTTCTAAAATCTTGAGAACAAGACTGAAGCTCTAATACCTGAAGTTGCCAATAGAATAAATACATTCTGAAAATATTAAGTCAATTTAAAATAGACAGATAAACCAATAAAGCCAAACTTAAAAAAAGGAAGTAATACAAGCAATCCTAGAGTAATTTGAAGTAAACGAAAAGCAGACAACAAAAACAAGGAATCCATTCTAGTTCCCTTTTTCAAGGGCTAGGAACGATTCGAAATGGATTCAAAAGAATATTTAAGGAATTTTCTGTAGAAGTATGCCTATTTTAGGCTAAGACAGAGCTTCTCATAGCCCGAACTCCCCCAAAAAAGAGAAACCAGGTAGCAAATCTGCAAGAACAAACATCAAAAGAAAAAGGAAAAAACATTAAATACGCTAATAAGACCCACAAAAGTCAATTTACAACATAGAGTGACAGCCTGTGTGCTGATACGAAAATAAATTGATGTTCTTCACTTGAGGCTGCATCTTTTTAGCTTTACTTATACCCTTGAGAATACCATGTATTATTGTACAAAGTTGAAGGAAATCATTATTATTAGTTTTTAAAATTCATCGTTGTTCAATAATGTAGAATTTTATCAACGCAATTTTTTTCTAAAATAAAGCCCAGTGTTGTCAGTTCATAACAGACTGTGTATAGCCACAAACCATATTTAAAACAAAATAGGATTTTTAAAATTAATTTTTCTATGTTTTATTCAAGGAATGAAAGCCAAAAAAACATTTTAAAATCAGTTTTTGAAAGCTCGGGCTTTCAAATCGGGCCATAAACTTTCCGTTTTTGCATGATACCGTCGTAAGAATTTCATCTATAACTGCATCCCGAGTTTAGTGGCAACGACATCTGAACCAACGCGCCGAAAAACACTTCCGATTGTTCCGACGTCACCGTGGTTCTTGGAAGGTAAAGTGGTTGAGATTTCCTTTGCCTGATATTTCTGCTTTCATCTAAGCATGTGCTCTTTATTCTGTGCTTGTAAGATGAATACTAAGATGTGTTGAGAAAATTCTAACTTAGAGGGAATGAGTCGTAGAAACGAAATTTATTTATTCAGATTCAATTATATTTTTTCCCATCTCACTTTGGCAACTGGACGGTTTTGTTCAAATTTATCATTATTTTCATTTGATGGAAAAAAATGCGAATATTCTTTAACACTTTGCTTTTCTTCACACCTCTACGTTATATGTAGTAACGTGGTGTTAAGGTCATTTATTTTTCCTTTAAAACGGGATATATATTAATTTTTAGATAATAGTATGGGTATTCACGGAAAAAACAGTTATTCAGATTTTTTATTAATGATTTTTATTATTGTAAATTTATTAATGTTTTTTATTAATGTAAACAATTTATTAATTTCTATTCGATGAACTGTATTAAACTTAGATATTATACATCTTATATCTTCCCAGTTGGAAGTTTGCTATTTTTTATGGCATTCTTCTCTTTCTACCAAAAATTTAAGAGATAAATTAGTTTTTCTTAAATATTTCTTTAAAGTAAGGATCTAGTCGAAAGAATTCTAGCTTTAATTTGGACGATTATAATTTCTTTAACAGCCAAGCAAATTTTTTTTGTATTTAAGATACAATGGGTTATTTTACAACAAATAGCTTATTTTAGTTATATTAACGTCTCGCTTCGAAGCGGCATAAGGACAATTTGTTGACAGACTTCGTAATTTTGAACCACGATCAGATGACAAGGACAACACAATATATCACTTTTTAAGAGATTAATTATAAAAATTCGGTTGTAATTGGATTAATAAGTACAATTATTTTTAAAAGTTTTATTTAAAAAGAAATAGAAAATACTAACATAAAATAAAAATGAATAAGTTGACGAAAAAAGCGCGATCTGTGAAAAATTGTGTAAGTCTTTAGTGTTCGACGAGAAGCAGCTGTGTGTGGTGAAGCAATCTCGGCTGTCGCGATGAGAAATATAAATAGAGTGATTACAGTCCATTTGTATAAAGTTCTTTAGTGATTTATGAAAAATTGAGCTATCAACGGAGCCACAATATAAAAGCATCAAAGAATGAGATGAATGACACGAAAATAAAATAAATGAAACTGCCGATATTTCGACTGAAATATTTACATCTTTATAATAAACTATATTATAAAACTTGAAAAATATAGAAGTTCGTGAGTCATAAGCACACTATACAATTAGTATTCCCTGCTATAATTATCTTAAATATCACAAACTGGAGAACAGAGCACAACAGGCCCAGATTAAGTCCTGTAGGGACCCATAGGCAGAGAAATTTATGCGACCTCCCACTTTCATTTCCCTCCAAAACTACCAAATTCAAATTTTTTATTGATTTTAATTGAATAAAAATATAAGCAGTTTTTATATAAAAAAAAATCCCTTTTCGGCAAGCTTGAAGGCAAAGGTAGATTCCTTAACGCTAATCTTACAAAAGTAATGAAATATTGCATATTGATCAATGCAGACATAGCCAATGACTTTGTTTCCACACATTGCAATATTGCATGCTGTGATTATGTTTTCATTACATTTAATTTCTTACTATATCAAGGTTTTATCATTTTACTCAAAAGGTTATGCTAGATTTATTGGTCAGTAGATTGGTCAATTTTTTTGATATCTCAACACATAATCATTCAACAGGTAGGAATCGTAAAGAAATAAACATTCCAGCAGTGCAAATATCCCCTAGATAACATTAAAGCAAGAAATTGACACTCGACACGAATGAAGAACGACTATAGATTTAAAAATTAGTTTATTTAATCTAGATTAACATATTGTGCGGACATTGCTTTGTCCCCTATTGGAAAAAATTTCTTATCCGGTGTAAAAAAAAATATACCGGTTTTTGAAACACCGGTTCCGGTATCATACTGGATCCTATATGATACCGGTTCCAGTATGATATTGGATCCGGTATATGAAATACCGGTTCCGGTGTGATACTGGATCCGGTATGATACCGGTTTCAGTATCATACTGGATCAAGTTGGATCATACTGGATATCAATTGCTTTTTAGTGTAATGATGTAGTGAAAATTTGTTCATTTATTGTGTCTTATGCAAGGATGTTTTGACTGTTACAGTGAATAATAATGGAAAATTTCAAATCATATTTTCTATATACAGGAATGAAATTTTTTGAAGTGTTCAGAAGTGTAATATATTGTACTAGGGAGTTCTGACCCCTGCTCGCTAAAGCTGACCAACCCCCAGGAAAATTGCGTTGCAATCCTCCCGGGTTTGCTATGCAAACCTTGCTCGCTTTGCTCGCTATAAGCAAAACACTGTGAGTCCTATCAAACATATTCTAAAATATTTATATATATATGAATCAGCTTTGTTTTGCGCCTGGTGCTTTAATTTAAATCAGCACAGAATAAAATATTTTAGACTCAAAAACATATTTTTCTGCAAATAAAACTTACAAAGAAAATTATGAAAGTGATAAACAAATGAGTAAGAGTTGCAAAATTAAAACAAATATAATTATTCTAAAAACTCACTCTGAAAACAAATTAGATTTAATATTATTAATAAAGAGATTGTGGTGTTACATCTTATGACTATGAACATAAAAAAAGACAGCATTATGAATAAATAAAAGTCGTTAGCTTATTTCCTTTTAATGCTGCCAACTTAGTCAAGAAGGATTAAAATTTTTTGGCCCTGAAAAGGATCGTTTTTATATAGTGAAAGCATCAGGAAGTCAAATTCAACAGGCATTGATGTATCAGAAAATTATCTTAAACATTTTTAAAAAAATTATTCAACTCTATTACGCGATATATACAAATACATACAAAAAAAGAATATATGCATTGAAATACAATTTATTGTTCTTCTGAACACTACAAAAAATTTCATTTCTGGATATAAAAAACATGATTTGAAAAGTTTCCATTATTATTCGCTATAAAAGACAGAACATCCTTGCTTAAAACACTTAATAAATGAATAAATTTGCAATAAACAAGAATTCTAAAACAAGAATTCTCTTAAACAATTGATATACATTTAAAAAAATTAATACTGCATTGCAGGTCAAAATTTAAATTATATACAAAATATAAGCTAAATACATATAAAAGGGTTATATTAATGTTCACGGTAATTCTCTGTAAACACAATTATATACCTCTTTGGTCAAAGAGATCACTGGAACACTATCAAACCTGACTCTAGACAAACCAACATAAAGTTGGGCAAGTGTAAAACCAGGATTACAGTAAATTCTCGATTATCCAGAATTCAAGTATCCGGAAAGTTCAACTAACCGGAAAAAATAGAAAATGAGTTTTTCTAAATATTTTACATCAGAGTGCCAGAATTCAGCGCGCCCGAACTGTTCTATTCACGCGGGCAATTTATTTATGGAAAGCAACATCCTTTAAGCAAGAAAGGGGCGTAGAAGGTAAAAAAGCAATATACAGTACAGTGATGTATACAGACATGTTTTACGAGGGGAGGGGTACAAAAGCAAAAGTGAAAACCAAAGAAAAAAAAGTTCCTCACCTTCTGCTGAAAAAGCGAAATCGACAAACAAAAAAAAATAAAAATGGTTAAGGGATAGAATCGGAATCGGTGGAAAAAAAAGGCTACAATGTCCCCCATTTTTCCCATCACACTCAGGCATCCGGAAATCGGCGTTTCCGGAGCATGCTGGTTAGTTAAGCTTTTATTGTAGTTAATACCAAGCACACTTTATTAGAAGTTTGGCGTTAGGATTTATTAATGGTCATAGAAAATGCCAAACGTACAGGGAGCTATTTTCTTTTAAAACTAAAAGGCATATTATTGTCCGATGGGATGAGCGGTATTCTGGGAATTAAAAATGTTTCTTTTGAGCTTGACTCAATCATTTCTGCTTAAATAACGTCACGCTGTAGTTTTGTCACTATTAGCCTTGTTGGACAAGCCCATTGCACAGGCCTTTTCAAGGCATCAAATTTTGAAGTAGCATTATCACTGCACTTTTTTTTTACCACTTGCTGTTGGTTTGGCAAGTGAACGGCCAACCTCATGATTACATGAGATTTTAATGAGAGAGAAAATTCATTGAGTCTCCACATCACTTCAGGAGCATTTACATATCTACCATCTAAAAAAGTTAAAATTTCATCATTCTTTTAAAGGCCATCATTTGACTGAAGTATAACTGAAGTTGCATCGTGACTTTTATAGACATATTTATATAGGTACTTAACACTCTTTACAGATGCACACACTTCAACATTTATATGGGCATTCTATTTTTTTATCAACCAATGGTTGTGATGTACTATATACTGGTACTATCTACTATATACTGTTGAAAGTTTTCCGCTGTTGTGTAGATTACTTGCCGTCTATTACTTGCTTCACTCGAGTAAATATGTACAATTGTCCATAGCCAGGTCTGTTTCGTTCATTTGAACAGAGAGGAGAAACCATATGATAAATCTGGCCATGTATATGGAAGAAATATGGGCCTGTTCCAAGAGGTGCCTTTATTTCAACACCCATAGATGCAAAGGCTAATGCAGCATTATATTCTCCAATTTGCTGTCGATATTTTTTTGCTTCCTGTGAATTGCTGCAGAGCAATCCTTTAAAAAGATCAGGAGCTTCTGTCAGATTTGGAAGATGAACTTTCCCATCATGACAGCATTTGGTATAATTTTTACTCGACTTCACTTCGTCTTTGCAATATAATGCATCACAAAATTCGGAAACCTCAGATATATTGCCACAGCTATGTTCTGGGACATTCACCTCAATTCGAGAATGAACACGATTTGCCTAAGTTGATCAGAACATTTTCTAAGTCGCCTAAGCTTATCAGTTTTATTTCTAACTTGATGGCCTTTGAAGCGTTTCATCAAAATTTTCATTTGAATGTCTGAATGCTGTTCCTCCGCAGATTGTAATAAAGGTCTTGTAGACTCATTTGCATGAAGAAATGTTGAAAAAAATCACTTTCAGCACTTGCCACCACGTTTCGACCGTAGCTGATTGTAAACAAACCGGTCGTTGCCATTGTAAGAAAAGACCTTTTTCCGCCACTTACTATTTCCACCTTAGCGTTATATATATATAGATTTTCAATGTATATATTCATATTTTTATGCATGAGTTTGTATATATCGCGGAATAGAGTTGAATTATCTTCTTAAAAAATGTTTAAGATAATTCCTTTCAAATTTGTCAATCGCAGGGCATAAGAGAAATTCGTTATTTTTCAATATATTAGTATATATGGCTTGTTATAATTTTTAAAATCAGATAACATTTAAACATGTATTATAATATATATATATATATATATATAACGCCAAGGCAGAAGAAGTACGTGGCGGAAAAGTCTTTTCTGTGATGGCAACGATCGGTTTGTTTACAACCGGTAACGGTCGTAACTGATAATTCAGAAATAAACAGAACCTTCATTCTTTCCTCGAAAACCTGAAGATTTCGACATTTTTTAATCTGAACTTTTTGTGAATACGGGAATGATAGCATTTTCAGCTAACAATCCTCAAAACCCTTCAAATAAATCCATCGATAATTCATTACAAAACGTGCTGAAAGTGATTTTTCTGATCAACTTAGGCAAATTTCATTCTCAAATTGAGGTGAATGTCCCGGAACATAGCTATGGCAATATGTCTGAGGTGTGCGAATTTTCGAGTAAAAATATACCATGCTGTCTTGATGGGAAAGTTCGTCTTCCAAATCTGATAGAAGCTCCTGATCTTTTTAAAGGATTGCTCTGCCGCAATTCACAGGAAGCAAAAAAAATATCAACAGCAGATTCGAGAATATAATGCTGCATTAGCCTTTGCATCTATGGGGGCTGAAATAAAGGCACCTCCTGGAACATGCCCATATTGCTTCCATACACATGGTCAGATTTATCATATGGTTTCTCCTCTCTCTTCAAATGAACGAAACAGACCTGGCTATGGACAATTGTACATATCTGACTCCAGTGAAGCATGGAATAGACGTATGGAGAATAATCAAGCCTGCCTTCACTCTATAATGGAGAAGTTGGACGCTTTATTACGAAGCTTAAATCCATTTGCTGAATCATATCTGCAGATGCATCAATTGATGCTATCTAATCCAGCTGTAAATGTTAAAATGGTTTTTATGGAACATCCAGATTTAGACTTGCGCAGGTATAATGCACCTACTTCAAGGACAGAGGTTGCTGCAATATTTGTCGGAGATGACGGAGAGCCCCAGCAAATCGAGATATTTGCATTTATCGAGGTGCTAACAGTTACAAAAATATTTCACCACTTAATCAGTGCAGTGATCCTATAGTTTATCCTCTTCCATTTCAGAATGGAGAATGCGGTTGGAATTCCAACATGGAACATGTTGAAGAAAGAAGATCTGCAAAACGTGTTAGGGTTGCATAGTTCCAATATTATTCCTACAGGTTTGCTGCTAGTAATGCATTTAGCATTCTACACTGCAACGGAAAACTCTTTCAACAGTATATAGTACCTTACAACCCTTTGCTGATAAAAAAATTGAGTGCCCATATAAATGTTGAAGTGTGTGCATCTGTAAAGAGTGTTAAGGACCGATATAAATATGTCAATGAAGGTCACAATGCAGCTTCAGTTAGACTTCAGTCAAATGATGGTCTTTTAAACAAGGATGATTTTTTAACTTTATTAGATGGTAGATATGTAAGTGCTCCTGAAGCGATGTGGAGACTCAATGAGTTTTCTCTCTCAGGAAAATCTCATGTAGGTAACCATGAGGTTGGCTGTTCACTTGCCAAACCAACAGCAAGTGGTAAAAAAAGTGCAGTGATAATGCTACTTCAAAATTTGATGCCTTCAAAAGGCCTGAGCAACGTGTTGTACAACAAGACTAATAGTGACAAAACTACAGCGTAACGTTATTGAAGCAGAAATGATTGTGTCAAGCTCAAAAGAAACATTTTTAAATCCCAGAATACTGTCCATCCCATTGGACAATAATTTCTTTTTTTTTACTTTTAGTTTTAAAAGAAAACAATTCCCTGTACCTTTGGCATTTTCTATGACCATTAAGAAATCCTAAGGCCAAACTTCTGATAAAGTGTACTTGGTATTAACTAATCCTGTTTTTACACATAGCCAATTTTATGTTGGTTTGTATAGAGGCAGGTCATTTGATAGTGTAGAGTCAAAGAGGTATGTAATTGTGTTTACAGAGAAATACCGTGAACATTAACATAACCCTTTTATATGTATGTAGCTTATATTTTGTATATAATTTTAATTTTGACCTGCTACCGTATTAATTTTTTAAAAATTTATATGAATTGTTTAAGAGAATTCTTTTTAGTGTAATGTGTAGTGCAAATTTATTCATTTATTAAGTGTCTTATGCAAGGATGTCCGACTTTTACGGTGAATAATAATGGAAAATAATGGAAACTTTTCAAATCATGTTTTTTATATCCAGGAATGAAATTTTTTGTCGTGTTCAGAAGTACAATGTTTTGTATACAGGAATGAAATTTTTTGTAATGTTCAGAAGGGCAATATATTGTATTTACAATGCATATATTCAAGATTTTATGTATGTGTTTGTATATATTGTGGAATAGAGTTGAATCATCATTTAAAAGAATGTTTAAGAGAATTCTCTGATACATCAATGCCTGTTGAATTTGACTTCCTGATGTTTCACTACATAAAAAACGGTCCTTTTCAGGGCCAAAAAATTTTAATCCTTCTTGACTAAGTTGGCAGCATTAAAAGGAAATAAGCTTACGACTTTTATTTATTCATAATACTGCACTTTTTTACGTTCATAGAGATAAGATGCAAGACCACAATCTCTTTATTAATAATATTAAATCTAATTTATTTTCAGGGATAGTTTTTAGAATAATTATATTCGTTTTAATTTCGAAACTCTTATTCATTTGTTTATCACTTTCATAATTTTCTTTGTAAGTTTTATTTGCAGAAAAATATGTTTTTGAGTCTAAAATATTTTATTCTGTGCTGATTTAAATTAAAGCATCAGAAGCAAAATACAGCTGATTCATATATATATATATATATATATGAATCAGCTGTATATATATATATATATAAATTTTACAATATTTTTGCTAATAAGACACGCAGTGTTTTCATTGTAGCGAGCGAAGCGAGCAAGTCTTGCGTAGCAAACCCGGAAGATTGCATCGCAATCCTCCTGGGGGTTGGATAGCTTTCACGAGCAGGGGCAGAGCCCCCTAGTAATAACTAATTTTATTTTAAAAAATTAGATTACGCCTACTTTAGGGGGTTTATCTTACTCCCTCCGCGGATCAATTGCCGCACACATATATGGTAAATCAAACTTTTTATATTCAAAAACTTAAGTTATTGTTATGCACTTATTACAAGTATTTAAACCAGTATACTGTCTTAAATACTTCCAGTATGTTTTTATACTAGTTCAAAATTTCCAGTATATTTGCATACTGGTATCAAAATTTCCAGTATGGTATCATACCGGCTTTAAAATTTCCAGTATGGTTTCATACCGGCTTCAAAATTTCCAGTATGATTTCATACCGGCTTCAAAATGTCCAGTATATTTTTACTGGTTCCGGTATCATTTTGATACCGGTATTTTGAATTTTTTCCAATAGGATCATATGCAAAAATCACATGACATGAAACATTTAAACATTACTAGAACGGGCTCATTTAGAGAACTCGCTGGTTACGTAGATAATAGTTACTAAATTCTTAACACATGGAGAATAAAAATTATTATACATTGTGAGTTCCAAATTTAATACGCGTGTTTAAAGCATAGGATATCAATGCAGCCATTTTGAAGAGTAAATTTAAATCTCCGCCGACAGTTAAAAGCAAATACTCAGGCTTAAAACCCCAAAACAATTTTAGTTATTGAGATATATTTTCAATATAAAAAAGGATAAAGGGAACTCTTATATATCTATATTTTTGGCTGTTTTATATTAAATTTATTAAACAAATCTTGGTGCAGCCATGTTTAGTTAAATATCAAATTAAATTAATCTGTCAAATTAACTATTAAAACTAACTGTTTGATTATTTAAAATTTACTATTTACTTAAATAAAATTAAATATTTAATTAATTATGACGATATCTTCACTAAAACCTTTTTTATGGCTCATAGTATTTGCCAACAATCTTAATCTTGTAATTATCTAAGAATTGTCTTAATTTAAATAAAAGTTATTGTGTCTATGTATGTATGCTCCACATTTCCTCCTAAACCACTGGACTTATTTCAACCAGACTTTGCACACTTTTTATTTAAGAAAGAGAAAGTTCATCTTCAACTTTTCAAAGCCCAAAAGTTACTTAAAATTTTAGTTAATTAAAAATTATGTAAGGCGTTTTTCCGCCATATCTTTGGAAAATATTTTCTCACGAAACTATTTTTACACCCTATTAAATTTTCTTTAAAATTAGCATTTGAATGACAAAAATGTCATTTCCATACAATTTGTTTCTCTCATTTTAATATTTTTTCTAAATTATTTTTATACAGAATTCGTAACAATATTCTTTATTGCTGAAGAATAAGTATAATACGAATATATATAGTTTCCAGAATACATTCACAGAATTCTTGACGAATGTTGAAAATGAATAAAAGTAGACGATTAACAATTTATATCAATACCAACTAATGATTGATTTATTTTCATTCTTTAAATGAATGAATAATTAACTAATTAATTGAATTGTTTTACAATATTCAGTTTTTAAAGCCTTTCTTTTACTTTCTATTTGTTAACAAAATTTGAAGTACTTATATAGCAAACAATAATTAATGTAGAAAACGGCTTTTTTTAGAAATTGCTTTTTTCAATTGATATCCTCATTTTAATTAAAAACGTTTCAGATCAGAAAAGGAATTTGTGTATTATAATTTTTATACAATAGTTGTTTTTACATTAAAAATATTAGACATGAAAGCATTTTATACCGGAGCAAACCCAGGTATATCAGCTGGTTTACCGTATAAAAAGTGGAAGTGTATGCGGCAGATGGACGCTCATAACTTCTAAGTAATTCTTGCTGTCAAAACACTTTCAATATAAAAGTAGTTTGTTATGATAAGGTGATAACTCCCCTTATTAAAATTTTCTTTCTATCTTAAATCGTAACGGAGCTATGTGGAAAAGATAAATTGGGAGGGGAAGGAATATCGCTTTTCAGCTCATAACTTCTAATCAATTTTAGCTGACAAAAACTTTTAATATAAAAGTTGTTCGTTATGATAAGGTGATAATTCGCCTAATTGAATTTTTTTCTATCTTTAGTCGTAACAGAGCTATGGGGAAATGATAAAAAGGGGGAGGGGATTGAAAATGGCATTTTAGCTCATAACCTCTAAAAATTGTAGCTATCAAAAAAGTTTCAATACAAAAGTTGTTTATTATGAAGAGGCAATAATTCGCCTATTTTGAGTTTTCATTCTATCTTCAAACGTAAAGGAATTATGGGGAAATGAAATGTTCAGTCCCCCACCATTTCCACCCCTTTTAGCTGGTTAGCCCATCTACAAACTCGGCCGATATTTTCACCGACCGTAAGACATATCCCTCGCCGGTTAAAATCTAATCAAAATTTCTCTAGTTATCGTATTCACAAGATAATGCGGGCAGAAACATTATAAATATATATACGTCTCTACTAATAATAATAAGGAAAACAACATGTTTCCCTCTATTCTCTTAAGGATTATAGCTGCAAGAATGAAAGCGGGTAGAAGAGACTGCAAATGACGAGAGCTTTCCAACAAGGGGTAACATGCATAGCTTAAAACGTAATTTAAGTTAAGGGGAGAGGAGGTGAGGGGTGGGGAAATCACTTTTCAGCTCATAACTTCTAAGCAATTGTAGCTATCGAAAAAGTTCCAATACAAAAGTTGTTTTTTATAATAAGACAATAAGTCGCCTAATTTAAATTTTCTTTCTATCTTCAATCGGAAGGGAATTATGGGAAAATGAAAATTTCCATCCCCTTTGAGCTGGATAGCCCATCTATGAACTCGACCGACATTTTCACTATCCTTACAACATACCCCATGCTGATTAAATTTAAATCAAAATTACTCCAGATATCGTGTTCACAAGATAACATTTGAAAAAGCGTTATATATATAAACTTTTTAACGAAGGATGGTTTTGGGTTCTAGGGGTCATGATCGGTGAAGATCTGCAAAATTTTCCGAAAGTCGTGTCATGAGAACCATTGCAATAGGTAGACTTCCTATAAGGAATCTACCTAATATAGTTGCGACAAACTGAAATTATAACAAATTTCTTTGCTGGTCAGCTTCAAGAAATTTAGTTTCATTATCTCACGTGTATTAATCTAGCTGGTATAAACGGCGTTGCTCGGGATAAAAATATTTTCCAAGTCAAAGTACTTCTAACACTTCAACAAAACTCAATTAAACAGTTTTTCGCAGCACGTCTATCTTTGACGTTCGTCCTCCACTCCCATGATGTCTGACATCTTCGGACAACAGCAAAACTCCTCTTACTTATTTCTCTCCGTAGTTTTAGCAACCAGACAACGCCATTCTCTGGAGTAAAATTCCGTTCTTTTTAGCGTTTGTGTGAATGATGAGAAAAACACCAGTACAGTGATATTGTACTGTTACCAACTTCACGACTCTTTCTTACTATTAGTTCTGAACCGCGCTAAATGTAATACAAATTTGATGAGTTATCACTTGAGAAAATTCAAGTTTGGCGGCAGTGCTGTGCTCTTAAGCCTAAACAAAATTTGAATAAAGGCTTTCCTTTCCTGAAATAACAAAAATTTAAGTACGTTCTAATGCCTCATAGTTTTTTAATAACAAGAACGCATGAGCTAAAATGCTTGAAGAAAGAATTAAAATCATTTTAATCTACCGCACACACACAAAAAAAACTGAAATCAAATATCTGTTGCCATGCTAAATATAAATATAAAAAATATTTTTACAAAAAATAATTACTTAAAGGAGGTACGGCAAAATATTTCAGCAATGCAATGAATAATAAATAGAAAATTCTGCTTTAGAATTAATTTCCCAAGAAAAAAATTTATAATCTCACAACCGTAACAATTGCAAAAGCGCGTGATTAAAAGATTTGCCGAAATAATGACACTGGTTTGAATTTCATTCACAAAAATAAAAACATTTTATTAAATCCTGTTTGAAAGCATTTTGAAAAAAATTAATTAAAAGTGATAAAAATGTCGCATTGAAATAAGATTGGTGTCATTGGAAAGCTATTTTTTTTTAAATTTACGATGATGTTAAAATGTTATTTGTGCGATAATATACTACGAAGTTATTGCGGACGAACTTAAAAATTTAAGGTGATTTTTAATTAATTTAAATTCTATTTAAAATTAAAATTTAAATTTTAAAATCGTTTTTTAACAAAGTTGTAAATTAGTAACAAAACTTTTTAGTACATTCCAAATACTCATAAATAAAGTTTGCCAGGGCTTTTGACTCATGAGTCAATCATTCAACTACGAAAAAAAAATGATTGACCTGCACATAACTGCATGAGAAATTGAAATCGTTAAAAAATTGCTAAGAATAGTGTTTTTGCAATAAAATGGTACTTAGTTTTATGTTAACTACGTTCTAGTACATGACCCTTGTAAATTAAATGAAAGTAGAAAATTAAATAACCATGAAAATGCCGGAAAAAATTTCGAGGCCTGAGGCCCCCGAAAATTGTGGAGCCCCTAGGCTTTTGCATACTTTGCATATTTCATAATCTGGCCCTGTAATCCACAAATTACAAACGGAAACGACGCTCTGCTGGAAAGCGATTTTCGCGTTCCAGCGAAAAGCTCGTTTAACGTGTCTGGGTGCATCTGTTCAGCGGCTTCCGCCGGAATGCAACGGGCAAACTTCCTGCCAAAGGCGGTATCAGGCGAGTGTGGCCACCTCTATTGTTCATCATCTGGTCTATAATTCTTGCGCGGTTGACCTTCGAACGGCAGCGGAGAAACCTTCATGTGGCCGTAGCCTTAATGAAGGCTTTCGATAGTATTTGGCATCAAGGCTTGATAGTCAAACTAATCTCCAGCAAATTTCCTAATTGCCTGATCTTAATTTTCCGTAATTTCCTAATAGAAAGGAAATTCCTAGTCCGTGTCCATTGCACTCTGTCCCCGTTAGGTAACTTTGAATCTGGCACACCACAAGGAAGTTCCTTCAGCTCGATTCCTTATAACATCTTCTACTCGGATTTTCTCTTGAATGGCAAGATCCTCAATTGCCCATTCGCGGCCTCAGGAAAGCAACGTTAAATTCGTAATTCAGACCATTCAGGTTTAACCGCGCAGAAATGAAAATTGGTTCATCAATTGGAGAGTAGCAATTTACAAATTCATAATGTTCCGTAAAGGTTACTCTAATAAATTTTTCAAGCCCTTCACTTTCTTCTACGAAGCACTAGCCTGGGAATATCAAGTGAAATATCTTGGTTTAATTTTAGGCAGCAAATTAACATTTAAACAACATGTCAAATACAATAACGATAAATTCTGGAACAAAGTTCATCGAATCATACTCTTCATCGGGCTCCACTCTTCTCTTCCACTCAACAACAAAGTGCTTCTGTGCAAACAAGTTCTGAGACCAATTCTTTCCTACTCTGCCCAGATTTGGGGTTTAACGGCTAAAAGTCATCGCAAGAAAATCCAAAACCTGCACAACTAAATACTAAGAATTATAATCGAATCTCCCTGGTTCTTGAGGACCGAAATCATCCCTAACGATCTATATGCAGAAGGTATGGAAGACCACATCCAGAAGCTGTCCAGAAAATTGTTCTCAAAATTGCAGAACATAAGAATCCGCTTATCAATAGTCAAATCGAATATGCTCACAATAATGGCAAATATCTATCCCTTATTCAAATAAGAAACGTTTTCCCGCACTGAAGCTTTCATTACTTCGAGAACAGTGATGGCGAAACTTGCTGAGAAGTGGGTCGAATTCTGTTCATTACTTTTCTAATACCAGCCCCTGGGTCACTAAGTCAGTGGCGTCACTTGGAGAGGCAAGAGTTTTCTCGCATTCATCATCCATTAAGACATTCATTACAGACTTTTTCAGTTTACGTTGTGTGTTAATTTTTGTTGCATTTTAATTCTAATTTTTTCCCTTCTTACTGTAATTCTTCTTTACGCCGAAGTTGTTTTGTGTAACCGTAAACTTTATCTGGTCGGTTCCTTGCCGGTGTATTATTAATAATAAGAATAAAGATGAGGGATGTATGGTGAAAAGTGTACCAAATATTTGGAAACTCCGAAAATATGTTAATTGAGAAACTTGACTTTTTTTTCACATATTGTAAAAAAATCCCGTTTCCTTCTTGTTTTACAATTTTTAATTTTGCAAGTGAAGAGCAAAAAATTGATATGAATGGGGTGAAATGTAAACTAGATATTACAGAATAAATATGAAGTGTTTTGGGCTCAACTCAATATACAAATATACGTAGATGAGAAAATTTAATAATGAAAGAAAATAATTAAAAATAATAATGAAGTGGAATTATTGAACACTTGGAGACGTATTCGTTACGACCTCCAATTTGTTCAACACAGCGAGCTGATACATACCCGTTCTATGATGTAAAGAATTTGCGTGCTGAGTTTATGGGCGACTGTCATGAATGCACAGGTGTAGTGATACCATAGAAAATCAGTTAGTCAATGTCGACTTGGAAACATATTTTTCGACATTAGACATTTATTCTTGAATTTGTTAATATTTTTGACTGTCTGTTCTCTCTTTTCTGATATATAGACATTAGTTTATAAAAATCAACACGTGGGTCATTTAAAAGGCCTTCGTGGGTCAGTGTCTGACCCGCGGATCACAGATTCGCAGCCATTGTTCTAGATCCTCAAACTGATCCACTTTTGGTGGCTCTTCAAATTTAGAAACTGATATGTTTGAAACTCATAAATTCTCTCTCCTCTGGTTTTCATAGACATATCTCATTCGCTCGCTAGAATTGTCCAATGTTTTTTCTTTCAAAACTTTTAAGCATTCAGACTAAGTAGAAGCGCTTTCTGTGTTGCCATTCAAAGAAATTAGTAATATTAGTAGCATTATTACAACGAAATTAAAATATTTAATAATAAAAGTTTTATTCGAAACTATTTGTAATAAGATAGTGATAAAAATTTATAAACACCTCTAAGTTCATCTGAATCAGTGTTTCCTAACCTCTTTTGAGCCATACACCAACTAATCCTTTCAAAAATTCTTTTGCCCCCACCCATGTAACATATGCATAATTTTTAACCTTCAAAAATAATATTGTTCAATGATGAAACTTGATTGATGGACTTTAGGAAGAAATCGCAAGAAATTGTTGAGAAACACAGTAAGTAAATCTTCAGAACATACCATAGAGAACTGAAATACAAGTATGAAATAATTTTTATGAAAGATTTTTCGATATTGTTAATTTTATTTTTAGTAATTGTCTATTATTCGAGTTTATTGAGATTTTTGCGCTCGGTGCTTGCTTCAGAGATTTTTTGTTAGGTTTCATCTTAGTTAGCTGCATTCTCAAGTCTCCACTTTCTATCCAATTCCTTTTTTCCAGCAGCAAATTATTCATGGCATTAAATCCATATTCAACTGAATATGAAGATGGAAATGGTAACAATAGTTTTCTTGCCCATTTAGTTGAATTTAGATATTTTATTTATGTTTCCTTACAAAGCAATTTAACTGAATCATAATTTTACATTTTTGCGATTTCTTCTTGATACTGCATATCTGAAATATCAGACAAATCCATTAACTTTGGTTGAATCATCCAAGTTGGAAAATCAATAATTCAACTCAGAAAATCTTTCTTTTAACTGAGCTGATAGAGTTTTCAGATAATCGACAATAACACAAATATGGTGACATCAGTCACTTCAAATTTTTGGAGCCAATGAAACTTTTCAAAACTTTTGTTGCAAATATATTTCTGACATAATTCAATAAAGGCAATGAAACCAAATCTCTTCCCTTTTCCAACAGCAGGAGTTTCATTGGTTATTTGAAATTAGCATTACTGATAAACTGACAGTTCTGGGACCTCGGGATCAGGCATCTGCTTTCCCCTCCCGACCCCCACCCGATTTTGATGTCCCACCAATTCTTCCACACCCTCCCTACCACCAACTTCTCCCCGGGATCAACTCAATCCCTTCTTGGATTATATAAGGAATTGAGATAATGAATTAATTATTTTTTCTGGACTTATATTTTTTTCAAGAGATTTGCATTAAACCGTGCAAGAATAGATAACACTTCTCAACTGAAAAGAATATAATCTTATAAAAGAGTTCTTAGGTCTATTTGAATGACATCTGTCGAGAAGATTTACAACTAAAGTTTTTTAATTATAGAAAAAGGTTTTATTGCGCAGGGATTCTAACCCTTAGCATAAAAATTTCTTCTACTAAAGTTTGATTTTAGTGACTTAGATTTTTTTTTCACTAGGTCCATTCTCACACATATCTGCATCAATTCAAACATAACTTATCATGCGTGCATTAAAATAAAGCATTTAAATATAAAATAAACATAATAATTTGATACTTACAATCTTAATTTCATTTTTTTTCTTTTGTTTTTTAGAGACTTCGAATTTTCTCGGCTTTTGAACAGAATTTCATCAATTAGAGTTAGACATTTAATCTTCTTCTATTTTTCGGCATGCTCATTTTTCTATTTTTTAAATTATTTTTTTTTCGTTATCGAATCAAATTTTTCATTTGTTTTCAAGAATAATTTTAAAACTTCTGCATTCTCTGTTCTTAAATAACAAAAGTTTACTTAAGCACTAATTCACACAAAATCTTTTGAATTAAATCAATTTTATAAGAATATATTCTTTAAAAGAAACAGCTTCGATTTATTTTTCTTACATAATTCAACTTCACTCTTCGTTTCGAGCTTATTTTTTCCATTAACAAACACGATTATTGAATATTCTATCATTAAAATACAAGAGCAATAAAAATATCTTAGTCTGAATAAGTTAACTTAAAATTCCGTTTTTAACTGTTTCAGGAATAACAAAACGTTAAACTCTCTTAAAGTTAAACGGAAAATTTGAATCTTGAACGAGAAAGTGTTGGCATTATTCTTACAAACTCATGTTTTTTTCCCGAATTAACTTCAACATCGACCAAATAGCTTCATTAATATTAACCATTAACGATAACTTTTTTCTGTTGAACAACTTATTTATAAAGACTTTGCAATTTGTCGGAATGCCTGCCGCATGCGCACTTGTATGTTAAGATTAGATAGTACTACGGTTAGAAACATAAGCTGATAAAACTGAGAATCAATATCCTTTTTGTATGCTAAAACTTCTTCAAAGTTAAAAAACATTTCGATATTTTAAATGAAAGACTGAGGCATATCAACTTCTTGAGTAACTTTTTAAAAAAATTATATATATGGGAAAGTGCGTTAATTTTTATATTAACGGAATTAAATTGTGTGATGAAAATAAGATTCTCTTTTAAAGAATTATGTTAAACTAATCCTGGAATTATTAAGCTTAAGAAAATAATACAACTCTCAAACGTTAAAATGAACTCTACTTATCTAACTTGAGACAATTTTTCACCTAAGCAGCCAGCTTTAAATTAGTTTCGCTTCTTTTTATTCTTGAAACAGATAGAAAATCAAAATTTTAAGTTTAATTTCAACAAATTTCATAATGCAAGAAAAAAAATCATCCATATCCAAGAAAGTTTTAATATTCGTCAACGTTTCTGCTCTTTGAAGCAGTATGTTCAAATCGCAAAGTAAATTTAGTCAGAGTTATATAATTAGAAGGAAAAAATTGTAATTTATTATACTCATGGAATAGTTTAAACGATCTTAGCATAATTAGTTGATATTTCAAAAGCTATCATTATTTGACGATTCCAAATTTACTAAAGTACGGACTAGAATGACGATTTTGCGAAAGCATGCTTGTGTGCAAAGAAATTAATTTCAATTGGAAAGTTTTCTTTCTTTCTTAGAAAGTCATTTTTATGCTTTTTTAAAATTCTTCTTTTGTTGTGATTAAATATGTAAAGTTAATCGTTTTGAAAATTGCCACTAACAAAGTTAAAAATATCATTTTATTATGATTGAATTACAGTAGAACATCAAATATTTGAATTAAATGCGGATTGAATCCATTAGGAAATACCAAATTCGAATGATGGAATAAAACTCAGAAATTAAATTTAAAAAAACTTAAGTTTAATTTATAAATTGTGTTTAGCAGGCCTAAAGTATAGAAAACTGGAAAACTGTGCGAGAATGATATGAGAAATCCAATTTAAAATTTTGAATGAAGGCTCATCACATATATATGAATAAAAAACAACAACTTATGCGCGAAAATTGGAAAAATTACGAATTTGAATGATAATTGCTAATTCGTATAGTTAGGGTTTTATAGAAGCTGGTATATATTTTCTCAAGTTGACTTTATTAATTATAGCAAATTTTGTTATACTAAAAACTTAAAATTAATTAAGCCTATTAGATTTCGTTCAAGATTTTTCTATTGCTGTATAAGTTTTTCTCTAATTGAAATTAGAGTTTTGAAATGTGTTTGAAGGGCTTGTCATTATATAAATAGCTATATTTTCTATGATTAGTGAATACTGCAAATTTTTCATAAATGTGATTGAGTCATAAATGGATATCTGAAAGGTGCCAGTGTTTTAGAATTTGACTTCATCTTGCTTAGTCATAAACTGCAGCCACCTGTCTTGATGTAACACTATAAAAGACAAGAGAGTTTCTAAAGACGCATCTACTTTAGTGACAACCTTCTTTTTCAGAACTGGGGAAGTGTATTATGAATGGTCTATCGCCAAGTTCAGGGTTTATTAGCTTCGACTTTAATAAAAACGTCTGTAAAATACCCTTTTCCGCCGTGAAAATAACATATCGGGTAAACAGTATTTCATATTCGAAACAATACTAATAAAATTGGTCAAAATAAGGAAGAATAGTTGCATGTAAAGAGAAAAATAAAGAGAGAAAACGAATGGATTTCATTTTATTTGTAAATACCTAAGTAAAATGTATCTTCAATTGCTTACCTATCCAAGAAAAGAAATGGCCGTATTTACTTTCTCATATACGAGGTTTCCAGAGAAGAAAGTATTGCAATCATCAGAAAATTCAATCTCGGGATTTATATAAATCTCCATGTTTTACACCTCCCTGAGTACAAAAAAGGCATTTGTCGAATTATGCCCGTCTGTCTGTGAACAGAACTCAAAAATGAAACAACCTAGACCAGGGGTCGGCAACCTGCGGCTCTTTTGATGTAAAGTTGCGGCTCTCTAGTTCCATACGATAAAATTGATAATTTATTATCAAAACCCTTAAAAAATAAGAAAATATATTTTTAAGTACCTAATTTCTCGATAGCTTCTATTTTCGTAATCATTAATTACAAATCGCTACGCTTAACATGACCGTAATGAGATAAATTTGAACTATTGTTTTGTTCTTAGAGATGAGACTCCGTGCCCATGTTTATTTTTCAACCAATTGCATTCAATTTCAGTCTCACCCAAGCAGCCACCGTCTAGATTCTAGACAACACGCCTAGACTCTAGACGTCAGTCAGTCATCCTCGGATAGCGCTGTCGACGTTACGTTGCATGTGTGTTAATTTAATCGCTTGCGATTTTTGCGTGTCTATTCGCTTGTTGTTTCAAGAAGAATACGATTTAGAAGCGAATTATCTTCTCAAAGGTATGTACGCGTATAATATAATAAAATCAGTAACAGAATTGGATTACATATCTGAGGATCGTGTTAACGAAGTAATAATAGTAAAGTATAATAATAGTAAATAGTAGCCGTTTTAGATAGCTAAGTAAAATTTTAAAAAATAATTTCTTCAGCTCCGCCTCCAGCATGGCATCTGGTAAAAAAAGAGAAGAACTGAAGAAGAAAACCGAGAATTCAATCAGGATTGGAACGGAGTCGTTTGCATTCATATGCAACACAGATGGCCTTCCGACTTGTCTCATTTGCCACGAAACACTCGCACACAATAAGAAGTCAAATTTGGAGAGACACTTCATTACAAAACATGCCCAGTTTGCTGATAAATATCCAACCAGTGACGCACGAAAAAAAGCTGTTGAAGAGCTCCAAAAAAACAACAGTCAAGTTCCATGCTATGTAACCGGGCGCAATCTTCCAATAATGTAAATCTGGCAAACTTTTCAGTTTCATTAAAAATTGCAAAAGAAAACCATTCACAGATGGTGAGTACGTCAAATATTGATTTATACCTGCATCTGAAAAACTGTTTCGTGATTTTAAAAACAAAGCAGAAATTATGAAAAAAATCAAAGATTTGATATTATCTGCTGAAACAGTACAAGATAGAACTGCTAAAATGTCTTCAAATGTAACACATATGCAAGTGGAAGACATTCAACTGGCTTTTCCCTTATCACTTGCTATAGATGAGTCTTGCGATATAAAAGACACGGCACAAGTTATCCTTTTCGTCGGGTATATGTCGTCCCAAGGTCCAAAAGAAGAACTGCTAGGATTGCTACCGCTATCGGGGCAAACTCATGGAGAAGATACAGCAAATACTGTGCAAAAATGCCTGGAAGACAATGGAATCTATATATATAAAATCGTTTCTATAGCAAATGATGTAGCCAGAAGTATGACAGGAATACATAGAGGGGTAACATCAATTGTTCAGAAAAAATTAAACCACTAAATTCGAACGTTTCACTGCATAATTCATCAAGAAGCGCTTTGTGCCCAAACATTTCCGGCCGAAATAGTTGAGGTCACGAACTTGGTAATTAAGATTATTAACAGAATCTTGGCAAAACACTCTACCATCTCCAGTTTAAAGATTTCCTCGAAGAAATAGATAGCCAGTTTTCTGGCCTACTTCTGCACAATAAAGTGCGATGGCTTTCCAGAGATAACGCATTGCAACATACTTGAGTGAAATAAAAACATTCCTTAATGAGTAAAAAGCATTGACCATCCCGAATTGGAAGAAGACAAATGGCTGCAAAAATTCAACTTCGTGGTAGATACCACAATAAAACTGGATGAACTAAATCTAAAACTGCAAGGAAAGGACAACCCAGCCTACGCCTTGCCTGAAGAAGTAGTTTGTTTCGAAAACAAATTATTTATTTTAGTTGAAGACATGGAGAGCGGTAAATTACTTCATTTTAAAAATCTGAAGCAATAACGCGATGAGACCAATTCAACTATTGACACGAATTACTTCAACATAGCTTTAAAAACATGAAGGATGGATTCGCTGAGAGATTTGAGGAATTAAAAACAAACAAAAGTACTCTCGCGTTCATAGTAAATCCTCTCAATACAAATACAAATGAGATCAGCATTGAGCCATTTGGAATTGATGCTGGATCGCTTCAAATGCAATTGCTGGATTTGAAAACCAAAGACTTGTGGAGTGGCAAGTTCAAAGAACTCAAGAGCAAGTTGGAAGAGTTGGAGGTCCAGAAATGCATGCACATGGCTCAGCACAAGTGGACAGCTCTAAAAGAAATTCCGAGAGTTGAGGCCCTTATATTTGACGCATGGAATAGTCTTCTAGAATGCTAGAGTCAGGTGAAGAAGTTGGCATATGGAGTGATGACGATCTTCGGATCGACATATTCGTGCGAGCAAGCGTTCTTTTGCATGAATATAATAAAAAGTAAAGTTAGAAGTTAACTAACAAATAAAAATCTAGAGTCGTGCTTGAAACTTAAAACAACATGTTATAAGCCAGATTTAATCAAACTTTCAAAAGGCATGCAAAGCCAATGCTCCCATTGATGTAACTATCTATATTTGTGTGTTTATATGAATAAATATTATTGCGTATTTAAAGCCGTTTATTTTAAATAAAAAATCATATATATATATATAAGCAAATGAAATCCGGTATGTGGTCTACATCTAAACAAAATACTTAGATTTCTATCATGTTTCGGAGAAGATTCCTATGGGAAATATTCGTCTACACTTCTATAGAGAAGAAGAAATCACCACACAACGATTGAATTTCGGTGGATAAACACCAAAAAACACGATAAAGACTAGATAGATGAAGTTTGGGTTCATTACACATTCCTATGCAAAATTGAATCGTCTGCATATTATCTATTTACCCTTAAAGTTTGTCTAAAAGCTTTTAGCTCAACCTATATACATGTATCTTTTTTTCTGCATTTCAATTTTTTTGTATTTGTTGAAATTTTGTTCTCGCGATTTGTTGCCAAATTTTACGAATAAAATGCCCAGCCAATGCCCAGTCGAGGTGGTAGTGTAAGCTTTTGACCAGGAAGGTCATGGAATCAATACCCGATTCCCTTCGAAGTTCACCATGTATGTGGGCCCAATGCAGATTAAACTGTCATCGAAGGCCGATCGTCGCACATTAGTGCGGTGTGGAAGTTTGAAAAAGATGCGTTCTCGTCGTCTGACCACGATTCAACGTGACAATGCCCCTCCCAAAACAGCCCTCGTGTAGCTGAAAAATGGTTTGTTAATATCAATAAAAATGCACTGTTCTTTATTCTCCGTCTCTAACAAGCTAAAATTTATGATACAATGACATAATATTTTCAACGCTTTTAACTCGATTTTTTTTAGTCCATTGAATTTCCTCTTGACATAATATTAAAATATCGTTTAAGTTTTGAATTCATTTTGGTTAACTCAAAGACAAAATCAAAAAAATTAAAAAAATATGTTTCTACTATTGATTTGTTATTGCTTAGTTGATACGTCCTTCCCATGTCTGCTTCTTCAGTCTGCGTGGGTTAATAATTCTTTAAACACGGAATTCCCTCCAGAAATTTACTTGTGTATAATGCATTAAATAAAAAAAGATAAAAAATTTCTCACTTTCAAAACAACCCCCTCTAAACGCGTTATATGCGAAGTGAACAGGTTTTTTTCAAAAGTTTTATTTTACAGTTTTCTGTATTCAAAGTGATGCATGCTCTTTGTTCATAAAAATTCACTTATTTATGGAAATTATTACTTTTACAATTGTTTAAAGAATACACTTTTTTTTATTATTATTATTTTATTTATAAAAATCACTTGAAGTATTTTATTGCTTATGAATTATTTATTAAAACCGCTAAATATTAAAAAAAATATTTTTAAAAGAGAAAATTATCGTTTTGTCTCTTGCTCTGCTTGTATTTTGACCCAGTTTTCATCAATTCAAATGTTTGGATACGCTGAATTTTTATTGTGGTCGAATAACTAGTTTCGAACTAACACACTGTAATTAGCGCAAACTTTTGAAGTAATTTAAAAATTTCAGATTAAAATTCGCAAATTTTATTTCTTTAAGATCTCGGTAAATGGATGATGCAATAAGCAGCAGTAATTTAATACACCTCTCTTTCTCTCAATAATACAAATTTATTTCTCTACATTATTGCATTAATTGTTGATAACAAAAGCCGTTTAAGTCATAATAGAAATGCTGTGTTCAGGAACCTGTTCATTGTTAGAATTCTCAATTGTTAGCTGCAACAAAGAAGACGCATGCTAATTATTTCGGTTCAGAAGTGATTTTTTCTTTGTGAGATTTGTGCATTTCGATTATATTTATAGTGTTAAATTTATCTTGTGCGCTGAAGTGAGACCATGAAGTTGTTGAAGAATAAATGTACGGTATTTCTATTTCTATTTTCACTTTTTGTCATTCGCACATTTTTTCGTTTTCATTTGCATATTATTGGTTTTTATTGTTTTCTCCACAGTTTCATTTTCAGAGAAAATTTAGATTGACAAAATTGAATTTAAACCTTTTACTTCCTTTGTTTTAACCTTCGGCATTAAAACATTATTTCTATAAATTTATTAGAGGTTCTCATATGCAAACAAATTGATTAAGAATTAGTTTCTATGCGATTTGTAAGTGGTTTCAGTTTTCTGAATTTTTGTCTTACAGTTTTTTTTTCAGTTTTTCTTTTTATGAAATCCCCATAAAATGTTTTGAAGCCTAAAATGAGCAGATTCCCAAAACTATGAAAATTCCAGACACGAATCAAGATATGTTTAATGTTGTTACTTTGCAACGATATAAATTTGGCTTGGTTAAAATCATTTTTTCATCTTAACAAGTGCTTACATTTAGATGCTACCAACCAATTACTTGAATGAAAACTAATAGTTCTTACGCTGTTTTGGTATATAAAATCTACCAGGTAAAAAAAACAAACTAAACATTGATTTGTAAAATTAAATATTATTTTTAAAAGCTTCCAGCATTTGGAATTTATTTACTGATGTTGTATCTTCAATCAATGATTCAATTAACTGTAAATTTTTTGTTAAAATAGATTGAAGATAAATTTAGTTGAATGTCGTTGTTGCTGCTGTCCAAATGTGCCTCATATTGGACCACAAATATTTGAGACAACTGGACTGGTTAAATCAAGGGGACTATTATCTCGAAATAGAGAATAGCTGAGAAGCAGTTGTAACTCTTAACAACCCTCATAAATTAGCACTGGTAAACACCAAAGCAAAAATAAAGACATCAAAGGTTTCTCGGGTTTGCCGGAATCAAAGATATCGAGTTTGGGTGAAAATGGCAAAAAATAAAGGCCTTGTGGTTTTGTAATATTTGTGAGGAAACAAGGCAAGAAGAAATGATGCAGTACATAAAATGACATACTTGTGTTCGTAAATCATGTCCTGGTGTGATTTTGAGATTTTACTCATTTGGAACTTCAATTGATTGTTCTTTTGCATTTAAAGGGATATTGGATTCTAAAATATCCAACCTTATTCATTGTCTTGAAATTTGCCAAACCTTTTCGAAAATGTTTCTCCTAATGTGATCATATGACGAGAAATTATTTTTTAGTAAATTCTGAAAAGCATGGGAACATGTCTCTGTTGCTTTTGTTCAATTCTCCTTGCCAAAGTTTCAGCTTATTCTTAAAAGCTTCAATTTTACTGCTCGATGCTAAAATGTTTGTATTCTCTCCCTGTGGATTTAAATTCAAATTGTTAAGTTATTCGAAACTGTCAACCATGTAATTGAGTTTCCCGAGCCAATCTTCATTAATAAATAAACTTCCTAATATATATTTCTTTTCTTTAAAAAAAATGTAAACTTCATTTCTGAAATCGAAAATGCGTCGTAGTATTTTGCCGCTTGAGAACCATCTGACTTAGGTATGCAATAATAATGTCTCGCGTACAGAACCCATCTCATTACAGAGTAATGAAAAGAGACGAATGTTTAGGCTGTTGCTTTTAATCTAATTAATTAATCCTGTAATATCTTGTGAAATTTTTCATCAATGTCTTTTGCAACAAGAGCTCCTCTATGTATCGTACAATGGTTGAACTCTATGGGGGGCAATTTTCTTTATTAACCCTCTTTGTCTTTTATTACTACCAGTTAATGCTGAAGCACCATCAGTGCAAACTGCGACACAGCGTGTCCAGGTAAGGTTATTTGTTTGAAAATATCTATTAATAATTTCAAATGTTTTCTCTCCGTTTTCCTTCCTTCCAATTTTTACAACATAAAAAAAATTCTGATATGTTTTCTTCATAAACTTTTCTTACATAAACAATTATTAAAACAGTTTAGCAATGCCAGTAGTTTCGTCAAATGCTGTAAAGAAAATACAGGAGAGTTTTTTAATCGATTGAATAAAACTGATTCTATACTGCTTCAAATGGCGGAAATTCGGCGAGAAACGGTTCTCTTGATAATGGTATCGTTTTCAAATTGTTACCATATTTTTCTCCATGCATAATTGTCATTTTAATTACTGAGGGAAGAATGAATGATTCTCTAATTGTGCGCGGCTTTAAATTTTCCCCTATTAAATATGAAATTTCTAAGGATGTCCGTAGGGCCTTCTCAGGAATTGTAGTGTAAAAAATATTACTTCTATTATTTAAACTACTTCTCTACCACTGTGCATTAAAAAAATGTTTGTATGAATCGGTTTCTATTTTAGATAAAATATATATAAATAACTATCTATAGATATAATTATGTTGCAAATTATTTCCATTTATGAGAGTCATGCTGTCAGAGTGTCATCGAAGTATTTAATTTCTAAAAAAAAATACATCAAGCCGTTAAGCTTTTTCTGGCCCTACAAATAAAAATTTAATTTTAATTAGTCGTTAATTTGTCGCACGACTTAAGTGCTGCAAGATTTTGAATGAATTTTCACTGGAATTTCCTTTTACGAAAATTTTCATTTTTCCCACGTATTATTATGAAGCAACTTTAGTATATCTAACTTTCAAAAAAGCGTTACAATAATTTTATTCATTAACTAAACATACAGTAAGTAATAAAATTAATAAAGATAATTAAGAATAAAATAAATACTTAAATTTTTTTTCATATCAAAGATGGTCAAATTAAGCACTAGCTAGTGGAAGCCATTGAAGTGCAAATACTCTCAAACGACACATCACCGAGTTGTTGACCTATCAAATTCGACTATTAGAAAATAATAGTGATTTCATGCAATTTTCAGTATTATCCGATATCGGAACGATATCCATATGCCGTGAATTTATGATTGGCAAATTTTCATCGGAAAATCTGGTCATAAATATATCATTTTCAGAAAAAAATTAGCAAAACAGAAACAGATTCTTTCATAATGATCCAAACCATATGTTCGCGAAGATACTGGATCAGTTTTCAATGAATTCGAAGAAAGGCCAGCTAAAAAAAATGAGCTCAGGCTACTAGGGATATTTCAAAGTTTAACCAATTCATTTATATTTGAGGAAGAGAGTGTCTGAAACATTCATTTTTAATTATAGTCGATTGCTTTCCATTATTTATTTAAAGAAAATTCTCACAACTGATACAAACTGAATATGAGACAAAGGATCAAAATTGTAATCAATGAAAACATTAAATGCGTAATATGAATTTATAAGTTGTATCCTCTGAATTTTAAAACATTAAAACACTAAATGAGAAATTAAAAGATATAAACATTCTTTCCTAGAAATATGAAAGGATAAAGAAGCTGTTTAGAACAAAAGAAACATCAAAGATGTACAGGAAACTAGTTAAAATGTTTTAAAATTTATATAACAAGAAATTATCAGTAGTGATAATTTCTAAATTAAATTTAAAAACATATTCTGAAATAAGTGGATGTTACTAAAAGTAACTTTACTACATTTGTCAGAGAAGTACAGTCAGTATATATGTGTACAAAACAAATAAATTCCACTCATCAATTAAAATGTTTTTCCTTTTTATGCATTTTATTTTCGCGATAATCTTACTTTATGCATTCTGTATAACTTTTTGCTAATTTTTATGTTTATATACAGCGTACCCACTAAAGGCCTTTTCCCCACCCCTAATTTTAGAACGACTGCAGCTCTAGTCATAAAAGTGGTAGCTAATTAGAGTAAAACATTACTCCGTAAGCCAGCGTCATCTGGTGGCAAACTGCGTCAATATCATTCCTATCGCGAAAACGGAACGATTTCTGAAAAAAAGTAAGTTATAAAGTTGTAGAGCATCATCTATTTAGTTCAAAAAGACATCTAATGGACATTAAATCTAATAATGTTTAGTTAATGCCCACAGCGGGTCTTTTTGTACCAAATTGATGAGGGGGCTTTAAAATTTATGATTAAAAAACTCACGTATATATATATAAAAATATATATATATAAATAAGATATATATATATATATATATATAAAGATATATATAATAAATATATATAAATATATAATATATATATATATAAATACATATATATATAATATATATATATATATATATAAATATAAGGGATCTATATATAATATATAAATATATATATAATACATATATATATATAATATATATACATATACATACCTCTCTCTCTCTGCTCAAACATTTCAAAAGGATTACGAAACGAATTAATTATTTATATTCAAATTGTTGGTATAAACCAAAGGGAAAATTTTCTTCTCGATTTTATATTTAAAGAATGGAGCGTTTCGTTTTAAGTGTCGCAGCATCGTGGAGAAAACATAATACAATTTTTATACTTCTTCCCTTAACTCATTTTGTCGAAAATTTGATGCAGATCTAAAAGTTTGGTGCCAAAACGACATACAGTATTTCACTGATTTTGTTTGTTGTGTTTTTCCATTATCATGTTCCCGTGCACACAGGCTTAAGAGAAAAGATGGGGTCTATCTATCCTTCCACGGATTTACAAACATCTATAATTTGTGTGAAAAAATCATGTATGAAAAATCACCCATCCAGCTTTTTGCGTTTTAGAGTTAGATTCAAATACGCACTTATAGACAGATCGACCTGCAGTTGCTTTTTGATGGATATCTTCCAACGGTCACACCTGGATTTCTATATTTTTAGAAGTTCTTTAAAATTTAAACAATCCGTTTTCAGGTAACGGATTTGTAAACCATTGGGATTGGTCTCCCCAAAACTTTCGCGTATTCTTCCCAAAAGGTGTTATTTACCCTCCTACCCCATTGATAAAAATTGCGAATCTTCTCTAACCCAGAATGCCACGATTATCCACGAGTTTCAAGTAGTTGCATTTAGGACTTAGTGTTCAGAAGCATAAGAAGCGTAAAACAGTCAACGCATTGACAGATTTGGTCCAAAATTTGATACAGACCTACATTCTTTATAATAAAAATGTGTACAAAATTTTATCCCTCCAGCTGTTTTAGTTTTTAAGTTATAGAATTCACATCAACGCGGGCAGACGGACAAACGTGGACGGAATTTGTCCAAAATTTGGCACAAACCTACAAATTATGTATAAAGACCACATACCAAATTTATCCCTGTAGCTCTAATAGTTTTGGAGTTATCGTGCTCACATACAGACATATACACAGACAAACATAATTGTGTTTTTCCGTCTCAGAGGGGCCTAAACGTGGAGATTTATCAAAATCTTGGTAAACTTTCAGTCTACGGTGCCCACTTGCTTCTCGCCAATTTTTCTTGGCACAATTTGATTTGCTGGCGCCAAACACTGTTTGGGATGCGCAGTGCGCTTTTCATTGCTGTACTGCGCATGCTTCATTTGAAAAGGAGCTATTGCGCACGCAATGCCTTCGGCATTTCAAACGCGTACCCGGCAATTTTTTTTAACTTAAAAAAACATCAGCGGCTTCGCTTTCTGCAAAGTGGGACACTAGTAGCTTCGCTTACTTATTGAGAAGCGGAAACACAGAATAGCATACACAATTCTGAACCTAAAAGTGACTGAAAATGTTCAAAAACGAAAAAAATGTAGTTAGAACTTCACATACCTATTTTAATTGCCGAATTGCTGTTTACACTTAGGACACTGGTATCCGCTTGCTATCAATTCCTGATCCACATACTTCGAAAGGGAACCAATGCCATTATCAACAACAGCTGTACGAAGCGCACGTAACGAAATGATAAAATCTGACGAAAGTCAAACCGACAAAACAAATTCGATTGAATCGACGAATCAAATCAAACGAAACAACGAAACAAACCAATCAAAACGAATCGTAATATCGCGTCATGCGCAAAACACCGATGAACAGATCAATTTCCGTGCATGCGCACATCTTACTTGTTAAAATCATCATTGCTCAACCAAAACAAATATCCTCTCCTCTCCATTCTTGGCGGCAGAGAGTTGGCGATCAAGTAAGGGGGCACCGTAGACTGAAAGTTAACCAAAATCATGAGTTCGATTTTTTGTCTATTACAATACTTCCTCTTTGTATACTTCGAATACCAGAAGGTAAAAATTAGCAAAGTTTAAGTTAGAATTTATATATTTTCGAATGAAAAGGTAGTACTTTGTTTTATTTTTATTTATTTCATTTAAATAAATAAAATAAATAAAGTATTTAGAAAATTGCAAATGAAATTTCCCTTTAACGTAACTGTTGTGATGGTGCCAAACTCGCCAACAGCATTGAAGCCATTAGTACGGCCACCATTTAGGAACGGAATCAAATATAAAAATTCTTACACATACGTCATGTTTCATTTCTTCAAGGAACATTTATGTTGCATCGTAAGAAAATCGAACAAAAAAGGCATTTGATCGTGACTGCGTAAAAAACAAATATACAAACAGACAAAACGCCGATCGGTCAAAAGAAATCAGAGACTCGCTTCGTCTGGTCGATTGAAGCGTTCCGATGCACTAGGTCCGGATTGGTTAAGAACTGCGACAGGATATTAACAGCAAGGCATCCTTACTGAAACGAACGACAAACGTCGCAAAGTATTGCTACCGGGGAGCTCTGATATTTCCAAAATTTCAGCTTCAGTACTTGAACATTGCTCTTTAGATAGTTTTAATAATTGCAATGGATAATGAAGTGGCCGAATAATTTATTTGTTTTATATTTCTCTTCTAATTTTATGGATATACTGTATATATTCCGAATATTGAATAAAAATCTTGTATTCCATTTCTTCAAGTTCACCTCTAAGCAATTTGTGAGTTCTGCGTAGGAGTTTGAGAACTTAGTGTGCTCTTTAACGATTATTAACATCTTTAGAGGTTTACACAGTACCCTAAAAATGACAAAAATATCGAAATTCTTTCTTGTATTTTTCGATGGTCCATACGGTTAGGAATTTTGACTCTAAATTTAGATCTCATATCGAAATAGTTTGAAAGATATTTGAAATTTTCTGTGTGTTGTCTGTCTTAAATTTTTCAGCTGAAAGGGCCCTGGTGAGTTTCGTTTTCATTTTGAAGCATTTTAGAATTCTTAAAATTAATCAATTACAAATATTTTTGAATGAATCAATTCTTTAGATAAATGGTTATTATAACTTCAATCTTCACCAATCAAATCGTTTGTGTTTGTTTATGGTCTTCGTTCGTTTTGAGTTCTCATTACTACCTAACAAATATTAAATAAAGAAGATTTTTCCAAGACAAATAATAATTTTTACACACATTTTTTTATTCAGAAGCTTTGTAGTATGATATTGATGTTTTCTATTAATTTTTGTGTTGAGAAAATGACACGACTGAAACTTTCCCGAAATAACGAGAGATAATGTTTTGAAGTTACTGCAGACTAAAGACATAATATAATAATCCAAGAAATATAATCACTTGAAATAACAAAAGATATTAAAAATTAAATATTTTATAAGTTCAATTAACCTCAAAAATTCCAAATTTATAAAATTTTAAAATAATAGTTCTTGCTAAAATGGCTTCTTTTAATCAGAGTATATTTAATAATAAAATCTGAAGAAAAGACATTAATCACTTTTGTTACTACTGTCTCCAAAAAAAATTTGAAAAAGGGTACAGTGTAGTTTTAAACTGTCGGTAAGTAAAAGTCGGTAAGTCGGTAGTAAATAATAATACATCATCCACTTAAAGAAGTAGTTTAACATTATTTTGATATAAAAATACAGAAATTACAAATTCCGCGTTCTTAAAATTTATACTTTCAAGTACAGAGCAAATTTCTAAAAAACATTCCCTCTCAGAATGATGGAAACCCCATTAAGCTTTAATTAAAAGTCATAAGTGGTTTAGATGGAGCGGTAAGTCTAGGTGGTTACGTCATAAAAATGTTTTTCTGTAGCGAAGGATGTACAGTGTGATCAGGAAGGTCATTTACAAACTTTAAGAGTAGGTCAGCTGAAAATAAAGAAGTCAGTTTTACAATAGAAAATAGGGACAGAAATGCAAAGGGATTCCCTACCGGGGTCTCTTTGTTAAGTAAGACCTTGACATTTACAACACAAATTTAGTGGAATACATATTCACAATATCAAAATAACCCAGTTGCATGAATAACAACATGAGAAGCGTGTATCGCCTCCGACGGCATCTTCTCTGAGCAGTTACTTTGAAATTTCGAAAGGTTTTTTCGTTGACACGGCGTCCTATTTGCCGTTGTTGTATTTGCCCTGTTGCTTACGGCTTGTGATGCTGTTATTCGTGAAACTGGGTAGTTACATTCTTTGCATTCCACTTAATCTGTGTTGTACATTTCATTTCGTATGTCCTTTTCCTTTTCTTAAATCACCGACACGAACCCCTTAGAGGCACCCCTTTGCGTTTCTCACCCCGTGTTCTAGTGCAAAAGGGATGAGTTTGTGTATGTCTGACCTACCCTTAAAGTTCGTAAACGACATTTCTGAACACCCTGTAGAAAGGCAGTTTGATATCTGATTGACAATGCCTCCAATTGTGCTTACAAACTAGAAGAGAAAAGCACATGCTAAGGCTGGTAGCATTGAAACATGCGCAACTGTTATATTAGAAGGTACTAATTGTATTGCGACTCGAAAATGAGTCCAGGGAAAATATACATGGCTGTGGGATTGGTACAATTATTTTCACTCTATTAATAATTACCCACTTTTTTTACTGTTTGGAAAATATGGCTACTAGTGGTAGAAATTCCCGAAAATAAGTACAATGCGTTTTTGCACTAATAGAAAAAAGACAAGAAATTTGAGTTCCCGGCTAATATACCTTTATTTACAAAATTGAATAAATTATTTTACCAACTTTAATAACATTGGTTACTTATGATTATTTATAACAATATAATATATTAACGAAAACGATTCTGCTTATACGCATGGCGAAACAGAGAGATATAGTAGTACACAATAACATGCATTAAATTATTCTTTTACTTTTGCTGCAAACTTTCAAAGTAACATATTAGCGCTACCAAAAATCAAAAATACTTTCATAAAAATTTAGAGATTTTTGAGAAAAGGAAACATATTTCAATACATTGAGTTTTAAAAAAAATAAATAAACCCCTAGAGCTCTCGTGAATATGATCGATAGAATGAGTTAGCTAGCTTCCATACGCTTCATTGCCCGAAGAAGAATTATTGTGGCGCATGTAGGGTGTATGGTGCACATATCAGAAGGCGCTGCTGGATGAATGAAACAATTCATTTAATACAAACAACAATATTAAAAACGGTATGTCATGACGAATCTAGATGTTAGGGTAAGCACATGGACTCCAAAATACAGGTGAAAAAAACATCAGTCACCTGAAGAACCGGGTGTCAACAACCTGCAAAGGAAAAGGAAAAGAGAAAGAGTTCTCGGTTGAACTTCTTCATATACTCCGCTGGCGGTAAATCCTTAAGTTGCCACAAGCTGGTTTACATTTACGACGAGCCAGGCACGACGAACTTCAGCAGCATGGTGGTCAGAGTCAAGGTCCGAATTCTTTGATTCGAATCCGCTACACATTCCCCCACCAGTCTCATATCCTAAGGTGGGGGACGAAAACGCATTTTGCGACCGTACTTAGTCGTATATGAAAGATTTGAACTAGTCGTGTTGGACAGTAGGACAGCAGGTTTCAACCTGTCCACACTGATGACTTTCTCTTAACCGTTCACCAGTACTACAAAATTCTTGTCCTGTCGCTTTTTGACAGGAAAAGGACCCTCATATGGTGTTGCCAAAGCCCTTTTTATAGGCCTCCTTTTTACAAACACAAGAGAACAAGTCTGCAGATCTTTCGGCATCGAAAATAATTTTGCTGGAATTCGCGGAATGTCCATGACTATCATTGGGCAAAAATCGTGATTTTTTTAATGATTATTAGCATTCTCAACAATCTTCACATATAGATCATTGCCATAATTAAGTTTAATTCCTTCGAGGTCACTGAATATTATTATCGCAGTCTTATTTGCCTCTTAGCAATTCTTCATTACTTTATAAACATGTTCGCGGCAGTTCATCATAGTAAATTACTTACTATTTGATGCTAAAAATTAAATCGTAGCACATTCTTCTTGCCACACAAATACTAGACGTATTTCTTAGCTTTACATTGCAGACGACTATAGTCTTCTCTTCTTCTCGAATCATCGTTTGCATCTGCAGGGACGAGACCCGAATTTGAGAATACCGACACCCGGACCCCGCAGATGCACGACCTTCTTGCACCTTGTCAGACAAGCCAATATACTTCACACAAAGAAAAGTCTTCCAGTCAGGGGAAGCCCGTCCCTCATTACACCAAAAAGCTTCCGTCGTCTAAATGACGAGCATATAGTTCGGTGCAAGAGAAAGGATTAAAACTTATTAAACAACGAAACATTGAAAAAATTGCATAAAAAGTTAAATCAATTAACAATTAAGTTAATCATCACAAAAAGGAAAATGATTTATTGAAAAATCAGGCAAAACTTTAAAAAAATCCGTTGAAAAGTTAAAAGTTGCCACAAGACATGAAATAAACTTTAGTAGCGAAAATATTGATTATTTAAATAGTATTGGCAAAGCCGAAAAGTTTCTTATTGCATAATTGCAATCTAACACGCATTTTGAAACAGGAAAGGTACTTTGGTTCCTACGACTTACAGTTTTCGCTACCCTGAGTGCACAGGATGTTCTACGCAGCGTTTACCAACCTTCTTGGTTTCGCGGACCACTTGTTGTGTATAAAAATATTTTGAGGCCCACTTACTAATTATACAAGTAAAAAATACAAACAGATATAATACATATACATTCTATACACGCATTTGTCAGTAATTAATAAAGCTTACTATAAAAGGATTGAAAATATATTTCTTATAAAGCAAAAAACGTTATTGTCATTACTTAGTATTCTTAACGTAAGAAAATTCAAAAACAAGCGTTCAAGATTCAATGAAAAAACAATGGGATTATTGACTTCGTTTGTTCTCAACCAGAATCCATATCTGGATTAAAACTTGACATATTCAGCTTCAAGTCACTTTCAACATTCATTCTTTTTCTGTACTTATGTTTCAATAGCTCTCTTGTTGCTACAAAACGAAACGTTAATATAATTAAACTTATGTTTCAAAGACACTAAAGTTGAGAAAGCACTTTCACACAAATAAGGGGTCGAGAACCCTATCAAATGTCTCAGTGCATGTTTGGCAGTTCCTGGATACTTTTGCCGATCATTTATCGAGAATGGGACTGATGATGTTGCTATAAAAAACGATTTTAGAGATTAGTCACATGATAGTTTAATTAGCGAGTCGTCTTCATTTGATAATAGTTTCACTTTCTTTATATAGTCTTCTTCTGATCCATCGGTCTCGACTTGAATTTTTGGAAAGTAGCACCTAGAACATATAAGAAAAGGCCTACTGACTGCTCAAATACTCATTCCTATGAAAAAGGAAAATATTTATAACCACAGTGCAAATAAATAAAATTAATTACATGCATTTAATAAATTTTATATTAATCTTACTCTTTTCAGTTACTAAAAATATAGTATTACAAAAAATTTAAAAATACATAACTTAAATTACATGAGGTTTGAAGCCAAATATTGGAGATGATCTTTTATAGTTATTGCCTTCTCAATTTTGACATCGATGGTTTCTAAAAATTCTTTTAGGACAGGAAATGCGTCTAAACAATTTTTCTCACTTTTTTAGCCATCTTTGAAGTTTAATTATCATTGCTTCTACCTTGTCTTGCACAAAACACTTCTGGATGTCCTTAACCTGCAGTGTTAAGTTGAGGTGAGAGCACTGAAAATTTCTACCATATATGCCAACCGTTTCAACCAGTCTAAGTAGAAACTTGCATGTTTTTCATCACAATCTTAAACCATGAGTTCGTTCAGGAATTCAAACAATCTTGATAACACTTTACCTCTCGACAATCCACCGAACCTCACAGTCAAATAAATGTAGTTTGTGTTCACTCCCCATTTCATCGCACAAAACACCAAACAGTCGGGAATTTTTAAGCCTTACTTTGATAAAGTTGCCACTTTTTACTGCATCTTCGAGAGTTTTTGTAAGACACTTGTCCAAACCTTTTACTGCAAGAGCCTCTATATATATGCTACAATAAGTCCATTGAGCCAAAGGAGCAACCGTCTTCACTTTGGCGACTAAACCAATATTAATTCCCGACATAGCGAGAGCACAATCAGTTGTCAAACATACACACTTTGACCAATATACTTCATTTTCTTTTATATAATTGTTAATGCATTTGAAAATTTCTTCGTCAGTTGTTTTGGTAGGAAACAGCTGGTAAAACAAAATATCTTCTTCAATATTGCCATTGAACTCAAAAGTACCGAAAGTTAATAAATTAGCCTGGCTAGCAACGTCTCTACTTTCTTCAGGATGCAGCGAGAAATATTCGTTTCGTTTCAAACCAGTCATCACAGCTTTTTTCACATTTTCCAACATTTCATCAATTCTTTTTACAGTTGTGTTTAATAAAAGAATTTCATAATTTTTTTAGTGCACTTTTCATCAAACAAAGGATTACTTATTTTTTTTTGCCGCAGGTATAATAATTTATTCACCCACAGTGTGAGCTGACCCTTTCTTTGCGATTAACAAAGATTAACTGATAAGAAACCAAGCTATTTTGTTTGTATTCTATTGAAGATTTTTCCATTGTTGATTAGTCAAAGAAAAATTTCTCTTTTTGACTTCAAAGGAATCAATAGACTTTCCCACATATTGAGGATGTTTGGTGGATAAATCCTTTCACTTACATATGTTTTCATACATTCGTTGGACAACGTTTCAAAACAAATCACACACTGAGGCATAGTCTTTTCTTCAGAACCAAAAAAATACAAACAATTATTTAAAAAAAAACCTGATTATATTTACGAAAAAAACATTTTAGGATATTTTTTTGCTTTCTCATTAAAATTTGGACTTGATATCGAGTTAGTAATACTCTCACTACTTGTAGAATTAGAAGTGGAAATTCCTTCATCAGATGACAGCTTCCTCTTACGCCAAGACACAGTCTGAAACCAGTCATCCATATTGGCGTGAAGTAAAAATAATTCACAACAGACACAACGCCAAACTCGCGCATCGACTGAAGACTCTTGAAGCTCCCATGTCATATTCCCGGAGCTTTTATATTCTATTAATTCTTATTCTTATTAAAGGTGTTGTCTATTGCTTGTGCGTCCACTTTTAACAGTAACGTTTTTTAACTGTAAATTGAACAAGAGCTTTTGCTTTGGTTTCACTTTTACTAATAAGCGTATTAGATGGAATGAATGTCTTGGGTTACTTTCATATTTTGATTTCAGAAAATTTTAAGGCCAAGGTTTTTTAACATCTATTTTTCTACCATGTATTTGCATTTATTGATACGCTTTTAGTGTAATGGAGTTATTTCTTTTAATAAGAATAACAGAGCACCCCTGACTTTAACTCGTGACTGGAGTTCTGCGGCCCACTAATAGGCTACCTGCAGACCATGGATTGGGAACCACTGCTCTACGGTATTGTTACGGTACCTTCACTATATTGTGGTATAGAATCTGTTTGACACAATCTCACACACAGTGGTATATAAGAAATCTACACTAACGTTTAACTGCATGCCGCCGTGTTCTGAGATGTGACCTCCGTGCGAAATGCGCAATGGGTTTCAAAATTAAGCTGGCGCTGTCTACTCCGCGTGTGTCACGTGAGCATGAATTGTCTCCTTTCTCGAAGCTGATGTTAATGCATTTCTGACTGGATGCTTTTATTGAACCATACGCTATTATTGTAGAAAGTATTGACAACGGCATTAATATAGATTTTGTTCGATACGTTAGGCTGATCGGAAACTCCGTTTATTGATTGTGAAGCTGAAATCCTCCCGTTCTTCATAGATAGAGGAAATATCCTCGCACATTACATGTGGGAACATCGCGCAAATTCGAGCAAAATGAATTTAATTTTGACTCTTTCATTTAAAATGTAAATATTTTGTGTCCATAGAGTTTGAAATAAATACGTTTACATTAGTTCGGTCTAAGTTTCATTTTGTAGGTATCTAATTGCAATTTTGGGATGGAGCTCGTCCATTTGAATCCAGTTCATCTGAAAACCAGACGCCTCTGCTAACTTTCAAGAAATATGAGTGTCTGATGTGATGCATGTTAAATACGACGCAATTTAACGTCCTTCTTATGGCGGAATATGAAAGTTACGAGAGGGGTGGCGGGAAAAAGTGACGTCTGCTGCATCTAATTGCAGTTCAAAACTACGAGATACATCTTTAAGCAGCCTTAGTGTAGATCAGAATTTTCCAACTTGTGGTACGCGCACCCCGGGGGGTACGAGAAGGAATAATTGGGGGTCGCGAAATCAAAGTCAGTAATAGTGGAAACAAGGAAACATAAGGAATTAAAAACGTTTCAGAATTTTCTTTCCACAAGAATCGCATTGCTCAAAGATCGTATTGAAATTTTCTTCCTCTTGAATAGTTGATTATTTCGGAGAATAATCTTTAGCTATCCTTATAAGTCAATGCCAAATTTTTACAAAACTGATTTCATTTGTTTTGGGGTCCAACTATTTTTTTTTGTTAAAATGTAGTAAAATGTGAAAGCAGAAAAATAAAGTTTCAAGCAAATGTTATTAATAGCAGTCATTTGACCCTTTAACTATCCTAAGCCCATAAAAATCCTTTATTGTTAAAACCCTCTTTGTATAGGCGGGTGGTCGATGGAGGGGGACGGGTATGACAGTAGGGGGACGTGAAAATATAAATATTAATCAAGGTGTACGCCAGTGAATAAAGGTTGTGTAACCCTGGTGTAGATTATGAAATAGTTGCTAATATAATACATAATTCAATCGACCTAATATTGTTTTCAATTGTGCAATAAAACGGTGAAACTATGCAGGGAAATTATTAAGAACGTTGCATTTAATTTTCGGCTTTTGTTTCAATTAAGAAACCAATTTTTTTGTTTAAATGCAAGAAATAGAACCATTGATGTAGCGATGGATCAATCTAATTGTTTTTTCCCACACACACATGCGTATGTAAATATCCAAATTTAAAAGAAATATTCAGTGGGTAGCGAGAGACGCATAAAAGTGTAAATCGACAATAATAGACTAGCGTGATATTTGAGAGTCTTGTTTCCGAATGTACAACTAAAAGGCATTTTAGTTAAATTGATAATAATATTGCTATAGTAATAACTCCCAAAATGAAGAATTTATAATTAATGCAGGGAGGGTGCCTTTTGAACACGCAACGCAATTTGTTCATGTTCAGAACTTTCCTTTCATTCTTTGTATAGTTATAAAATGATGTTGACTGCGTGTTTGAGGAGAACTGTTAATTAAAACGCCACAGATATTAATTTCTATAATACGGAAATGGCATTTTTTTCATTTGAGCAAATATTTTCAAATCATATGAAAACGAATTTCAATTTCTTTCTCCTTGCAGTTTTGTTCAGGTCGTGACAAGCTGTATTCATCATGACGGACAGCTGTGAAATTGATGTCGAAGTAAGTTGCTTATTGATGCAGTGGATTTTCTAAAAGTATTTCTGAGGTATTACCTGAAATATTTAATCAAATTTTATTTTATCATTCTTAGAGTTAAAGGAGAAATTCACCCAATGCATTTGTCATTCTTCAACCGAATTGTAAAAGATATAAGATACGCATTATTTAGAAATCATAAAATATTCAGTATCTAAAAATTATAAAATATTCAGTATCTAAAAATTATAAAATATTCAGGTGTGTTGAGTGTAGCTATAGTAATTTTTTCCCGGTTTTATATCCATTTTTTAATTTTTTTTTTGTTTCATGTTTATTAAGTTTATAAGAAAGAAATAAGAGTTTCTTTCCAATAGCTACAACCTAAAATATGCGAATTCAGGTAATCAACAAATCGAATGATTCTTCTGCAACAAATTTCTTGAATCAGAGTTAAATCTGGAAATTTACACAAGTTTTTGGCGTCATAAATGCGAGTGTTACAGAACATTTCAACGTTGTAAAAACATTTCATTCAAGCGACAAACTGGCATCGGATTTCAGAGCCATATCTTCAAATTTAAACGCATTTTATTCCATACATTTTATGTACATACATTTGAAATGTGTTTTATTTTTACTACATTACATAGAGACTATATTCTTTTAGTTCTAAATGATTAAAAGTTTAAAAATGCTAACTTTGAACACTAAAATGTTAGACTTTTAATGAAAAATTTATAGGAGGATGTATTTATTTTAAATTTAAAAAATAGAGGATTTTTTTCTAATTTTGGCTTTTATTCCTTGGCTTTTATTTATTATTTATTTTGTAATAGTTCTACATTGTATAACGCATATACGCAAGAAATGGCATTTTTTTTCAGGCACTTAACAACAGTATTACAAGCGAATGATTTCTGTATTATAATGTTCGCAAATATGGTAGAAATTTGCATATTAAGTTATTTTACTCTTGAAGTATTTACTTATTATCTACTTTATCTCTGTGGAAAACATACGAAAGACGAAAAATATATATTGTGTTACTAGAACTTTGATGCATATTCTGAAAGTTTGCGGTTTCATTTCATGCAGCTGTCTTGACCAGACAACGTAAATTCATAAATAAACCCCGAAAGGTGTTAAAGTTTGAATCCAAAGATATTACCAAATTTGTCTGCTCCCAAATGATTGCCCGCGTCCGAGTTTTACTTCAGGGACTAAAAGCAAGAAGTCCGAGTTTCGTTCCATTTCCCACATTTTCAGATTCAGCTTTTATCTTTTGTTATTTCTGCTGTACAACTAAGCTTGATCTATCCATTTCAAGTACATAAATCAGATTTGTTTCTTGAATATAATAAAATAGAAGTTAGCTTGATTCTTCAAACAATTTGGCATTAAGTATTATTTAACATCTGTTATTATTTTACTACACTATAGTTATCAAATTAGTATCTATCATTTAAATTTTACTAAACATAGCAGACATTTTTATTTCGTTATTATTTTCATGGATCTGCAAAATATTGGCATTTATGTCCTACTAACCGCTTTTGGTGACCAGATATTTGACAGGAAATATTGGCTGTCTTTAATTTCAATTAAATCTGTTTTATATAACATGATATTCATGATTCTCCAATAAAGTATTTTTAAACATCGAATTGTGACAGATATTTAAACCGCGCTATTTTAATACGCCTACGTCTATTCTCGCCATTTTGCACATGGACCTGACAAATGGAATCTAGTCACATGACATTTCATGAAAAAACATTACTGTATGTGTGACTAACAAGTAATTTGACATCTTTCCTATAAATTAAAATTCCTAAAAATTATTTTATGTGTAACTTTTTCTTAATGGTTCTTCCAGCAAAGTCTTTAAAAATTTTAAACTTGTTACCCGTACTATTTTGGAAGCCTTGTATCTGTTTTGTTCGTATTAACAACTGCTTAATTCTCTCACTCTGTCATCTCACATAAAATTTGAGCTTTAATCTGAAAAATGAAATTATTAAGGCTCGACTAACACAAGAACTTGCTTGCTGAATCGAAACATGCTCTTAAAATATATAAAGAAAATAAGCGAAATGATTCAGCATCCGAGTTTTTTGTGTAATATCGAACATGTCTCAGAATCTTTCTAGTATATTAGAGAATATTTGTTTTCTGATTCAATGAAATAATTAGAGCAATGCACTAAGAAAGCAAAATTTCAAACTAACAGAGCGGCAATATATTTTTATGCATCCAAATGTATTACTGAAGAGAACAGTTCTGGTTAGAAATGTCAAAACTATAAAAAAATTTCATCATTGCTTACTTTTGAAGTGAAATCTTAACTGTAAATTCCACAAAACTAGAAAAAAGCATAGATTTTATTTAAACCATGTTTGAAAAAGAAACCGACTGAACACGATAGCCAAGCATTGATACTTTGGTTAACAACAATGAAAAAAAAACCCCAGGATACAATACTTGTTGTAACAAGAATAAGGTTTGAATTCATTGCAACAATGAAAATGTTTGTTATGAAATATACCTAAAAATAACTTAAATTTTTTTAATTAGAAAAAATAATATATTTTATTCGATTACCTCTGAGTTTGTTTTGTTTTTTGGCTTTCTTTGTATTATCTGGATTTCCATTGTTCTCTGTTTTTTTTTGTTTTGCTGCTTCAATTGCGCGCTACGTAAACATTGACACTTTTTATTTAATTTTATTTTCTACGTTTTATTCTATAAATTTTACTGTTTATAGATAAAAAAATTAGTTTTTTTAAAAGTTTAATCTAATATTTTATTTTTAATTTATTCTAATTGTTCTAGTTGATAGTTTTTAAGCTCTGGTAAAAAGGGCTAATTTTACTTGATTTTTCATTAATTAAAATTTTTATAATGGCTCCAAAGTGAATATTCTCCCCCTCCAAAATATATTGGGGCTAAATATAGTGACTGTAGGTGCAGAGTTCTGTTTTGTAGAGCATAAGCATAAAGACGCACATATATTTATTTTTTATTAGTAGTAGAAATCAAACCTTTAAGAGATATTTAGATACTTTTTAAACTAAATTGATTTGTTAATGTTTCTAAAACTGAAATTTTTTTATGAAGTTCTCACCCACTGTCTGTTGTGTTAGAGCTAAAATTTTGCACACTTCTGTTTTTCCGCAATTATTTTTTGTATTTCAAGAATATTGCTAAGAAATGGCAGAAATAGTCAACTTTCTTCATATTTTCGTGGTGATATTTCCCGACTTGAATGGAAGACATAATCATTTTGTATTATATTCAATAAAAAAAAGCATTTTTTGGGTTCGGATATTCGAAAAGAAATCAGACCAAGAAGGAGTGAAGTATGCCGACTCAAAACATTGATTGATAGAACAGGAAATCTGAAACGTTACTCTTAAGGAGCCGGTGACTTGATTGAAACAGGTTCGTTCTGCTAACATCGTGCTTTTATAATGACGCCCTCTTATATCTTCAGATTTTTAAATTTTATTTTATAATCCAATCAGCCGGCATACACGTTAGGGTGTCAGAAACTACAAGGACCGCCGCGGAAAGACAACACATATTGAGTTATAAATAAAAAAAACCGATACAAACATCCCCAGATTGGGCGTAAATAAGATTACATAATAAACAAAAAATGTAATTTACAACCAAAATGAATATGATATAGTTACAATAAAACTTTCCCAACTGGGGTAAGAGCCAAGAAGAGAAACATACAAACATATATAAAAAAAACAGGAACATGAAAACAACATCAAACGCAAAATGAAAAAAACAGCAAACAATACTCCCCTGGGTGTGGGGACAAGGGTGCAATGCACCCAAAAGTACTACACAGGAGAAATGACACTGCGATAGCAACACTTATATCAAAAGAAGAACAGAAAACAGGATTTAGCTGTATCAAAAGCATTTTGAATCAACAAGAAGCGAGCATTTTCGAAAAGGAGCATAAACAATAACCACAGAGTACACCCTCTCCAAACATCGTAAACACAAATTGACAAAATATAAAATAAAGATTAGTAAATGTATAAACTCACAAATTTAAGCACATAATCAACTAACTCCATTAGTACAAAAGTGTGGATCCAGATCTAATAAGAAACCGGGCTAAAAATACCGAATATCTTGAGGTTATATGAACATCAAAAGACAAAGTACAACACCGAAAAGTCAATCATCATGAAAATACATATCTAAAGAGAGCAATAAAAATACAGAGCGTTCAGATATTAAAAGTCAAGTATATCAGAAGGATCTGTACATGCAGTAATTAGCACTACAAGAACACGCAGCATTTATAGCTGCACAGCTTCAAAAATTCCAAAAATCAAATAAATATTATGCCTAGTTAATCACCCTTACAAAGAAACGCAAATATATTCCCAAAATGAAAAAAAGAGAAAAAATTATTCAATACACACTAAATCTATAGAAATAGCACAGACTTTAAAATACAGAGTACTACATCAAAAATACCAATCAGCAAAAAAAAAAAAAAAAACACACACACAAATAGAGAACTGATAACTTTAGATAGGAATTGTGAACAGAATTTCCAATAACAATGTTTGTTCCGTGCACTCGACGCAATCTCAGATTTCGCTAACGTTATTTTAAATAGCCTGTACAATTTGAAAGTGTCAGGTTATGTAACTACGGTACGAATTTCTCTTCCCTTTTCCAATCGTTCACGAAATAAAATGCCTATTTTTGTAAATATTAAACGGTATTAACGCAGATCTGTGAGGTGCTGAGAGTGTTTATGAAACGAAAGCAATTTTCAGCTGTTATGTCTAAGTTTCCTTCCTGGGGACAAAACTGCTTGTTACTTTTTTTCAGAAATCTTTATATTTAACAGTGAAATGCTTTTAGACAACACTATCGTGGATGCGTAAATAGCTGCGTCAAAAACTTCAGCTTGTTTCCCTTCTCATCCGGCAATAATCTGCATCACTGTTTTCCTTCCGAAAGATTTCTTATGAATGCACAGAAGAAATTTGCTTTTAGGCATAAAATCTTCCTCATTGAGGGCATCATGGCGGAAAGGCTGTGTTTGTTACACTTACGTTTCCGAAAGAAAAAAAATGTAGAAAACTTTCGATAGTTCATCGACAATGCTTATAATGGCAATTTGTACGACTGCAAGTTTTCTGTTCTTTCCGACGAATATATCATCCAATCGAATGATGTTTCCTTGTGTGTCCATTACAAAAGGCAGCTGAGGCATAACCTACCGTAAATGCCATATATCCGCATACATGGAGTTTGTAGATGTGCTTGTATATTACCCTAGTGCAGTTTGTAGATCGGAGATTAATATAATGAATCATTGAATTAAGTTAATATTGTTTATAACTCAGCAATAGAACGATGATTGTTGAGTCAACGTAGGGAAATTAATACTATCGTAGTTTTTTTTCTCCTTTTGTTTCATTTCAACCAAAATATCGAGGGCGTTTACCGATTACATGACCTTCTAACTGTAAAATTGCAACCTTCTAGGCAGTGAAAGTGTAACTTACAAAAAGTAACCTGGAAACAGGTCATAGCGGGGAATTCAGGCGTTTGTAATTTGAATATATAAATCAGATACTTATGAGGACATTTAGTAAATTAAGAGCAATTTTGCTGCGGTAAATATCTGTAAACGAAAAATTTATTGCTGAAAGAGAGGACTGTTATTGAAGGCGCACGCAACTAATTCAAGGCTACCACTTACTTTCATTATTTATGTCATCATATAATTAATTATGTTTACTGCGTGACTCCAAAACGCTGCTAATGAAAATTTCACAAATATTAATTTTCATAATATACGAGAGTTTTCATCTATTTGAGCATATGGAGGTCAAAAACATAAAAGAACATTTTTCAACGCTTTTTTCCCAAACAGTGTAGTTGAAGTTATGACAAACTGTAGTCAACATGATGAACGGCCGTGAAACTGACGTCGAAGTAAGTTGCATATTGAAATAACTACGAACTTACGATTCGATTGCGGCAGAATTTTTCAAACACTTTTTTTAATTTCTCAACTACTGCGCAGAAACCTTTACTTCAATTTTATTATATCATTCTTTACATTTAAAGGAAGTGCAATCAAGGAATTTTCAAATTTTTTACCAGTTTGTGAAAAATTTTACTGTATAAAGGAATTAAGAAAATATCTTAATGTATTGAGCATACATTTCGGGTTATATCCCAAAGGTGACTGCGTACCTTTGAAATAACTTTCTTTCCATTTGCAACTAATCAGTGTGAAATTTTGCAGGCGTTAGGACAACCACCATAGAATCTAACACGCAAAATTCCATTGCGATAAGTTTATTTATTTTTGAGTTACGGGTATAAATATAACTCTTATAATAACAACTACAGTGCAGTTAAATGCATTTTTCTCAGACTTTTATTTTTGTTGATGCGAATGATTTCTATTTCCTAAGGCTTTTTTCTGTTCAAGATAAAGTGTTTGAAATTTTTTGGAGATACTTTCATAAATATGTGCTATATTTCATAAATATGTGCTGAATTACCATGTGTTTAGACTTGAGAGCTCTAGTTATATTTTTTTAAAATGTCAAGCTTACTCTTTTTAGAATTTTCATGTTTTTTTTCAGGTTTATGCATAAAAATAATTATTAAAATTTAAAAAAGAGTCAGATCTTAAATCCCATGCTAACTTGTGTTGCCAATAATCCAAGAAATATGAATCGCTTGAAATAACAAAAAATATTAAAAATAAAATTTTTTATAAGAGTTTAAAAAACTTCAAAATTTCCAAATTTTTTTAAATTTTGAAATAATAATTCTTGCAAAATGACTTCTTTTAATCAGAGTCTATTTATTAAAATGATCTGAAAAAATACATTAATTACTTTTGTTATTACTGTCTCCAAAAAAAAATTTTGGAGAAGGGTACAGTGTATGCTTAAATTATCGGTTAAAGCAAATAATACTGTATCATACGGTTAAAGAAGTAGTTTAACATTATTTTGTTATACAAATATAGAAATTACAAATTTTATCTTCTTAAAATTTAAACTTTCAAGTACAGAACGAATTTCTGAATACATTCCCTTTTTGAATGATAGAAACCCAATTAAGCTTTATTTAAACGACATACGTGGTTTAAATGGACCGGCATATCTAGGTGGTTACGTCATAAAAATGTTTTTCTGTAGCGAAGGATGTACAGTGTTATCAGGAAGGTCATTTACAAACTTTAAGAGTAGGTCAGCTAAAAATAAAGAAGTCAGTTTTACAATAGAACATGGGGACAGAGATGCAAAGGGGATTCCCTACCGGGGGCTCTATGTTAAGTAAAAGAGAAGGGTACACCAGATGAAGTGGACATCACAGATTGAGTGGAATAGACATTTACAATAGCGCAATAACCCAGCTGCATGATTAGCACCATGCGAAGCGTGTACTGCATCAGGCGGCATATCTCCTTTGAACAGTTAATTTGAAAATTCCAAAATTTTTTTTTGTTGACACGGTGTCCTATTTACCATTGTTGCATTTGCCCTTTCGCTTACGGTTTGTAATGCTGTTATTCTTGAAACTGGGTAGTTACATTGTTTGCATTCCACTCAATCTCTGTTGTACATTTCATTTCGTATATCGTTTTTCATTTTCTTAATTCACACGGAACCTCTTAGAGGTACCCCTTTGCGTTTCAGAACCCGTGCTCTATTGCAAAGTTGATAAGTTTCTGTATGTCTGACCTATCCTTAAAGTTCGCAAACGACCTTTCAGAACACCCTACATATAGACAGTTTGATATCTGATTGGAAATGTGCCTCCAATTTTACTAACAAACTAGAAGAAAAAAGGAGACGCTAAGGCCGGTAGAACGTTGGAACAAGAATGGTAGTTTGGTTTCTACAGCTTACGGTTTTCGCTACTCTGACAGCACAGTATGCTCTTCAATATAGTTACGATATCTCCCCGATATTGTTCGAGATGCCGTACATTATCTTTTGTTAATAGGTTACTAATGTGCTGAAAAACCGCACATTGCCACACAGCGAAGAACGGGGGAGTACTGAGTAACACATGGCCTGCTCAGCGAGGAAATTAGCTGTAATCCCCGCATTGGTAGCTAGAACTGTGTGAATAACGTGCTTGGTCACTCTTATAACGAGTGCGAAATGTAACCTGCTCTTCACTTCACAATCTCACCCACAGTGATGTAAGAAATGCCCTTGTGATTGTTATCCACCGTTTAACTGCATGCCGCCATGCTCTGAGATGTGACCTCAGTGCGAAATGCGCAATGGGTTTCAAAATTAAACTGCCGCTGTCAGTTTCGTGTGCATCACGTGAGTATGAATTATTTCCATTCTCGAAGCTGATATTAATGCATTTCTGACTGGTGGCTTTTGTTGACCCATACGCTATTATTGAAGAAAGTGTTGACAACGGCTTTAATACAGATTTTGTTTGATATGTCGGGCTGATCGAAAGCATTTATCGATTGTGAAGGTGTTCCTCCCGTTCTTTATATATATAAACTCAAAGGAAATATGGTCCATTACATCTGGGAACATCGCGCAAATTCGAGAAAAATGAATTCAATTTTGATTGAATCATTTAAAGTGTAAATATTTTGTGTGTCCATAGAGTTTGAAATAAATACGTTTAGATTAGTTCGGTCTAAGTCTCATTTTGTAGGTATATAATGGCGGTTTGGGGATGGAGCTCGTTCATTTGAATCATAGTGTGCAGAAAACCAGACGCCTCTGCTGACTTTCAAGAAATATGAGTGTCTGATGTGACGCATGTTAAATACGACGGAGTTTAACGTCCTGACGTTTAACGTAGGGGTGACGGGCAAAAAGTGACGTCTGTTGCATCTAATTACAGTTCAAAACTACGAGATACATCTTTAAGCAGCCTTAGAGTAGATCAGAAGTTTCCAACTTGTGGTACGCGCACCCCTGGGGTTACACGAAGGACTAATTCAAAGCCTTCTTCCTTACAGTTTAGTTCAGGTCGTGACAAGCTGTATTCATCATGACGGACAGCTGTGAAATTGATGTCGAAGTAAGTTGCGTATTGATACAGTGGATTTTCTAAAAGTGTTTCTGAAGTATTACCTGAAATAGTTAATCCAATTTTATTTTATCGTTCTCAGAGTTAAAGGAGAAATTCACCCAATGCATTTGTCATTCCTCAACCGAATTGTAAAAAATGTAAAATATTCAGTATTTAGAAATTATAAAATATTGAGGTGTATTGCGCGTAGCTATCGTAATTATTTTTTTCAAATTTTTATTTCCATTTTTAAATTTTTTTCTTGTTTTTCAAGAATATAAGAAAGAAATCAGAGTTTCTTTCAAATAGCTACAACATAATATATGATAATTTAGGTAAACAACGAATCGAATGATTCTTCTGCAACAATTTTTTGAATCAGAATTTAATGTGGAAATTTACACAAGTTTTTGGCGTCATAAATGGGAGTGTTACAGAAAATTTCAACATTGTAAAAACTTTTCGTTCAGGCGGAAATCTGGTATCGAATTTGAGAATTGAAACTTTACTTTCAAACCCATTTTATTCAATAAATTTTATGTACATATATTTGAAAGACGATTTTTTTTTACTATATAATATACAGATTACATTCTTTTACTTCTGAATTATTAATTTTTTTTTAAATTTTAGCAATGCACACAAAAATATTAGTCTTTTAATAAAAAAGTTGTAAACAACAGTATTATAAGCGGATGATTTCTGTATTACAATGTTCGCAAATGTGGCACAAATTTGCATATTAAGTTATTTTAATCCTGAAGAATTTATCTCTGTAGAAAACATACGAAAGATGAAAGATAAATATTTTGTTACTAGAACTTTGATGCACATTCTAAAAGTTGCGGTTTCATTTCATGCAGCTGTCTTGACCAGCCAACGTCAATTTATAAATACACCCCGAAATGTGTTAAGTTTTGAATACAAAGATATTTCCAAATTTGTCTGCTCCCAAATGATTGCCCGCGTCTGGGTTGTTCTTCAGGAAGATTAAAAGAAAGAAGTCCGAGTTTTGTTTCATTTTCCACATTTTTAGCTTCCTCTTTTGATATTTGTGCTGCACAAATATCCATTTCAAGTGTATAAATCTGATTTGAATATAAAATAGAAGTATAATATAATAGAATAGTATAGTATAATAAAATAGAAGTTAGCTTGAACGCACACTATAGTTATTAAATTAGTATCTATCATTAAAATTTAGTAAACATTATTAGAAATTTTTTTTCTTCACTGTTATTATAGATCTTAAAAATATTGGCATTTATGTCTTACTAACCACTTTCGGCCACCATATATTTGGCAGGAAATACTAGCTGACTCTAATTTCAATTAAACCATTTTTATATAGCGTGATATTCATGATTCTCCAACAAATTATTTTTGAATATCGAATTGTGACAGTTATTTAAACCGCGCGATTTTAATAGGCTTACTCCTACTCTCGCCATTTTGTACACGAACATCAATAATGGAGTCGAGTCACATGAAAAGAAATTACTGTATTATAAGTGATTAACATCTAATTGTGCTTTGTCTTACGCGAACTTTAACTTCGCTTTCTTATTGTTCAGTAGCTGCCTTTGGCGACCAGCTAGTTTGGTGGTATTAATTAATTTCAATAAATTATTTTATGTGTACCTTGGAGTTAATGTTTCCTCCAGCAAAGTAATTAAAAAAAATCAAATTTTGATAGGCATATGACTCGCACTATTTTCGAAGCCTTATATCTGTTTTGTGCATTTTATTCAGCTTCTTAATTCTCTCAAACTGTCATCTCACGTGACATTTGAGCTTTAATCTGAAAAATGAAATCATTAAGGCTCGACTAACACATGAACTTGTTTGCTGAATCGTAACTTGTTTATAAAATATCGAAATCATTCAGCATCGGAGTTATTTGTGTAATATCGGACATGTCTTATAATATCTGAAATAAGAGAATGTTTATTTTCCGATTCATTGAAATAATTAAAGCAATGCACAAAGAAAACAAAATTTCAAACTAACAGAGCAGCAATATATTTTTATGTATCCAAATGTATTACCGAAGAGAGCAGTTCTACTTAGAAAAGTCAAAACTATAAATAATCTTCAACATTGCTTACTTTTGAAGTCAAATCTTACCTGTAAATTCCACAAAACTAGAAAAATTCATAGATTTTATGTAAACCATGTTTTAAAATAAACCGACTTAACACGAAAGCCAAACATTTATGCTTTGGTTAACAACAATCGAAGACAACCCCAGGATACAATATATGTTGTAACATTGAAAGAGGTTTGAATTCATTACAACAATGAAAGGGTCTGCTGTAAAATATACCTAAAAATAATTTTAAACAATTTTTAATTAGGAAAAAAATGAGCAAGTATATACGTATCAAAGAATCATTTTTGCAATTTCAGTGGTGTAAAAGTCATTCCTGTGATATAATGTTTTCGGAAGTTTTATAGAAAATGAGCTAATTTTGTTTGATCTGCCATGAAATAAAATTTTTATAATGGCACCAAAGTGATTGTTCTCACCCTCAATAATATATTTGTGCTAAATTTAGTGACTGTAGGTGCTGCGTTCTGTTTTGTAGTGCGTCAATACAGGGATGCCACACATATTCTTTTTATTAGTAGTAGATATCAACCCCTTAAGAACGATTTTGATACTTTTTTGTTATCTAAATCGATTTCTTTAATGTTTCTAAAAATGAAATTTTGTTATGAAGTTTTCACCCACTCTCTGATGTGCGAAAGCTGAAATTTTATGCACTTGTCTGTTCTCGATGATTCTACCCCTTTTAAATATTTTCAGAATTTAATTAGTAGCTAATAAATTAATTTTATTCAATTTTCGAATATGGTGCATATGGTGCCACCTAGTATAAATTTCAAAAAAAAATATTTTGCGATTCCACATTATTTACAATAATTATAAATTGTAAGTTGAAAAGGAGACATTAATGAGTCTAAAATTAGTACTTTGGAACTCATATGCGTTTAAATTAATTTAAAAAGATAGAATTAACACCTTAAATCTGGCGTTTTTCAAGCCCTTACTATACTGCATTAACGAAGCTTTTCGCTTTTGTGATTTATCGTTTTATTATTATAGAGTTAAAATGGTTTCTTGCTTTACACTCTCTCTCACGGATTGGATTACAAAAATCTGAAGACATTATATCTTCAATCAAACTTTTTTCATTTATTTTCTACATGCATTAAAAAAAGACATTGGACACAAAATTTTAGAAAAAAAATCACTTAGTTCAATTTATTGAAAATTAGCTTGATTGAAAATTGCCTGAAAATTTTAACGCGCCAATTAAAAGGAATAATATAGTAAGCTTATGTCTGTAGTTTAATAAAACGAATAGTGTATTGTATAGAGAAAGCAAGTATGAAATTTAAGCGTATATATATATATTTAAAGTGTCTTTTCCTCAATACAATATTATTTCAGATTTAGGTGTCTCCAAGCGTCATAATTTTCTAGTAAACCTTACAAAATTTTTAGTTCGGTACCCTGATAGATACTAAAATAAATCTTGGCAGCCATTTTATATTTCGCCAAAATTTAGATGATTAGAAGTGAAAAATGAAAAAATGTAAAATTTTGAAAAAATGAAAACTTTGATGAAAATTAAGTAAACAAAAAATATATCCTAAAAATTAACTATTCAATAAAATAGCCAAAATAATACCCCATTATGTTGGAAATGTACTTAGGAAAAATAACAATGTAAATTAAAGTGAAAAAAATTGGAAGACATGGAACGTTTTAAAAAATTTAAAAAATATTTTTTTTAATTTTTAAAAAAGATATTCAGTTAAATTTTTTAAAAATATATTCCATATTGTTATGTTTCAATAGATATGTTCAGAAAATTTCAGAACTCTAAGTCAATATTTAAGCATAAAGCTATATAGTGCCCAATGTCCCCTTAATAGTCTCCATGTTATATGATATTTTGGGAAAAAACCAAAGACAATGGTCAGAATATAGTTGACATTTCCTTTGTCTCGTTAACTTCCCGTTACAGCTAATCTCACCGGTGATTCCAAATATGTGTTGCGTGTTGATTACGTTGCGATGCGCTCAATGAGATTCTTCTGAAAGCTCGCGAATGCCGTATTTACTTGAATCTGATGAAAGTCGTTGATTTGCCTTGTGAAATATACAGGAAGAAAAAATTTCTTGTTTTAAAGACAATATTTTACTAATATAGTTTACTCTTAAAAGTAAATGGTACCTTTGTTTAATGAATATTTAAATATTTTCAAAATTTTTATGCGATATTTTAAACTTCGTTTTCTTTCTTTAATTTTTAACTTCAAAGGTAATTTTAAAAATTTGTATAAATTTGCATAATCCTGAATTATCCTTCCATCCCTCAATTTTAAAAATGTTTGAATGTGAGCCCCGGTAAACCTCGGTATTTTTTATCATTTTATTTTTTAATATCTAGGTCAGTGAAGAATTTTTACTTTTTTAATTCTGTGACTTAAAAATAAATATCTTAGTCGGAAAGAAATGTATTCAACGATTAAGCTAAATTTGTTCTGACCCAGATGTGAATTAATAAAAAATTCAGTCGACAAGTTCAATATCTTTTCTCTAAAAAATCTCGAACTTAAGTGGACTAGTACGCAATCTAGAATTCATTAGAAACTTTTAAGAATTGATAACCGAATGGCCTCAGTATTATTTATATCGATTTCAATATTTATTTCGATATCGAATGCAGAGCACTCTTTCAACGCGATTTTTCTGCGATTTCGTTAAAATAGCAAACATATTCGTGAATATATAAAGGTTTTCTTTTAAAAAAACCCTAATTTTTCCGCAGGTTGTTTGCTTATAACATGCAGAGTTTCTAACCAACCTGTACGAAACTTACCGACTACTTGAAAATATGTGAAAGATGCTTTGTATTAAAACTTAAATCAAATAATTCGAATATTGCAGGAATTAAGAGTATTTGTAATAAATTATTTTTTAACTTCGCATGTCCGAACGTAGCAAATTTTTCTTTCATAACTTGAAAGCCATTTACATAGGGCAAATTATATAAAATTTCCAGTTCAATGCCATTAATATTGTGTAAGATATCGGCATTCCAGTGAGATGAATTTCGTTAAAGTCTAAGAGAAGATAAATCATGAGGGCTTTTAAACTTGAATCTTCGATATTGAATTTTATGGAAGTTGAATATCCTGAATACTCATGCATATTAATAAATTAAATACATAATTTAAATTGCATTTCGATGATAACTATTGGAATATTCCAGTTTAATAAGAGATAATAGAGAGTTTTATAAGACGTTGAAAGAAACCTTTATATCTTAACGAATATTTTTTTCTATTTTTCTGAAAATGCATGAAAACATTACGCACATCAAACAAAACAATTAATGAAAGTTTCAACTCATTATAAGCTTTTTGTGAAACGTTGTGAGCCAAAATAATTTTCGTCTTTTTCAATTTGTGCAATGTACCCTAAATGTCCTAGTGATGGAATCTTCCCTGTAAAATGTGAGTTCCGACAATGGTATGTTCCATGATTCTCGGCAACTGATTGCGAACCAATGTATTCATATTAAATCCAAAATCAAAAAAATATGGAAAATAGTTATTAAAATACCATAAAAATCGTCTATAAATAAGCGAACAGCCTCTGTACCTGATATTTAACAATAAATTTAAATACATTTTAAAATTAACAAATTTGTATAAATTTCCATGAGAATTTAAAAATTATATTATCCTATATTTAGAGTCTTAAAATTTATCCACCAAATTCATAAAAAAAGTTTAATTCAGATTAGATTAAAATACTTACATTTCATTCTTTCCTTAATGTTTTATTAATTAAAAAATATATCCATACACTAATAAAAAATTTATTCATTTGAAATATTTATGGAAAATAGTTGACATTTTGTATTCGTTACAAGATTGTGGTGAATATGTTTCTAAAAACAAAAACTTTTAAAGCTGTCTGAAATTATAGACTTAACTCGAACCTTAAACTCAGCAACAACTTCCTCACCAGTTTCAGGCTTTTTTCCAAACTAATTTTAGAAAAGACTCTTAAATAATGTAACGATCAAAAAGCAATAAGAAAGCCTTAAAATTTACCGATTTATCCAAAATTCTGAACAAGACCTTAAATATATATGATTTTTAATGGCATCTTATTCTTAACAGTGTCGCGGTAGCCTAGAGGTAAGGTCTCGGCTTCGGAGCCGCAGGTTCGAAGTTCTATTCCACAAAGTGCTTCCACCTTGTTTGTAGGGCTCGTACACTTTTAGTTGTCAGACATACTTTTGCGAGTGAGTCGCAGAAGTTTGAAGAGGGAGGTGCCAGCTCAGGCTTCCTCCTCGATATCCGACCGCAGCTAAAAATTACCAAGTCTATACCGAAATAGTATACGAGTTGCCTTAAATGGTGTGTTAATATAAATAAACTATTCTGTAATAAAGTATTTTTTCACAATTTATCTATTAGAATATGATAGGCTGATTTATTTGTACATCAGAGTTGCTGATAACAAATTTAGTGATTTTGAACTGTAACTAACTGAAATAAATTTGTGCCAAATCTTCACTCTCCTAACTTCCATACCGAATCAACATAAAGAAATGCTTTCTTCCAGAGAGATTGCGCATACACCAAGGTTTTTCTGGTGGTTGCTTGTTGTATCGAAGCTAAAGAAAACAAAGAATTTTACAATTCAACTCTATTCTTTTTCTTTAAACATACAAACTCCCGATAAATGAATTTTGATTACGCTTTCGATTGATTATGTACACGATATTTCTTACTTGCCATCTGATAACGACTAATTTTTAAAGCTCTAAAATTTGATAACATTCTCTTCTATACATACTTCTCTAGACTAGACTAGTATCTTCCCACATAGATTGTAAAAATTTGAAGGATATATAATTCATGTAAATTATCTTGTAAATAAGTCATATTACTAAAAATCCAATAATTTATTATAAATATATATACATATTAATATTAATTAAATTTTTGAAATTAAATTCCACGGAACTCTGAGCATTGAAACAAAGCTCATTCACAACATTTATACTATTGAATTCCACATGAAGATTAAATGTTAAAATTACATTCTCTACGGAAATTCATTTTCAAAATGTTCCCAAATGTACAACTTATGTATAATCCATATTCAATTTAACAATTTACGTATCTTCTACGGAAGATTATCTTCAAAATTTCCACTTAAGTAGATTTTACAGAATATCATCTTCAAAGTTTCCATTTACGTATCATGCACGGAAGAGTGTCATTAAAACTTCCAGTTGGGTATAATTTCAGAAGGCTAATCCTGAAAACTTCCCTCTACGCACATCGAGTAGAAATTCACCACTGGACATCGCCGGGGCCTCTTTCGCCGCTCATCATAGCAATGAGCACGAAACCTCCCGCTTCTCTCGGGAGGGTTTAAGGAGCAGCGGGAGGCAATTCGTACATCCCCAGGAAGTTTCGTGCTGTGTGGGAAGTAATTGTGTTTGCTGCGTAATTGCAAAGTGCTGCCAATTAAAATAATTAAATAATTAACTTTTATAATAGAAGAGTGTTTTTATCTATTTGAGCAAATGGAGGTGGAAAACATATAAGAGCAAATTTGAAAGCTTTTTCCCAAACAGTCGAAGTTGTGAAAAACTGTAGTCAGCATGACGGCCGGCCGTGAACCTGATCTCGAAGTAAGTTGCATGTCGAAATTACTACGAACTTACGATTCGATTGCGTCTGAATTTTTCAAACTCTTTTTATGTGTAATTTCTGAACTATTACTCAGAAACCCTTACTTCAATTTTATTATATCATTCTTTAAGTTTAAAGGAAATGCAATCGAGGAATTACTAAATATTTTACCAGTTTGTCAAAACATCTACTGTATTCTATAATATAATAGCGATGATCAGACCTCTAATGCCACAGGAATGTGGACGTGTCCACGCCCTGCACCGCAGAGCGCGCAGAAAACACGGGAGCGGGTGTGGGGGGTTTCCAGAATTCCAGGCGAGAGAGTGCCGAAGTGAATTTCCCTTATCTTTGAAAGAGAAAGATTGTTGCTATGCAATATGCATAGATACGATCTCACTGCAAGGAAACGAAAGTTAGGAAGAGGGACATTTGCACAATGGAAGGAGAGACAAAGCCCAGAGACATTAAACAGAATTCAGAACGAAAATATTTAATTACTTAGAATTAATTTATTTTCCCATTTTTCATATTTCCCATTTTCCCATATTTAATAATATTTAGTTAAATTAGCTTAAATAGATTATTCTCTTTGTTTCAAGCTGGTAGGATTTTCATATTTCAAAAGTAGCTTTGCAAGCTTCATTAAGGTATGTGTTTTAGACGTGTCTTGTTTTTTATCTCTCCTTATTGCTAAATTTTTGAGAGACTCTATTTTTATTTATCCAATAATTTTTCTCGGTGGAAGCTTGTTTCCATAAAGACTTGGCTATACACTAAATGTCCTTGCCAGCCCAAAATTTCATTAAAATTGTTTTATTTCGACATATATGGATCGGCTCTCTCAATTTTCCTAATTTGTGAAATATTACAAATATGCAGGTTTAGTGGCGTTTTTCATATTTTTCATTCTTAAGGGTAAGCTATAGTTTTGTTACAGAATGGTAGTAGTAAATAAGTGATTTATGAAATATTTTAACTTTTTCTCTAATTATTATTTTTCTGTATCTTTAAGTGTTGTGTATAATGTTTACGGTACATTCGTTATATGATTATTTTGATATATATTTATATATATATTTCGTTTGTCGTTAGCAGAAAAAAGCACAAATTAATATCATGAGCGAGCTTTCCTTCCTGACGAGCGGCTCGCTATGATATTTTTCAATTTCATTTTGGTTTTTGTCTATTTTTGCCATTTTGTCTTGACTGTTTTTGAGTTTTTGTCTTGCGTTTCTTTTTTTTTTTTTTTTTATTTTTTTTTTTATATATATATATATATATATATATATATATATATATATATATATATATATATATATATGCATAAAATAAAAATTTATAAAATTATCATGAAAGAAGGAAAAAGATAAACAAGAAACACAATATTTAATTATAATCAAATTTAAAAATATATATGTGTATATTAAAGTGAAAGAGCGAAATTTGGTGAATATGTAAATATATATATACATATATCCTTGCTTGTCCCTTATTTTGGGTCAGAAAATTTTTTTACAGAAATTTTTTTGCCCGCCCTCTAATATTGTTCCTTTTGATTAGAATAACTCACGTGTAATATTTGAGTCCAGTAGGATGAAATTTACCCGTGCCGACCTGGGCCAGTACTTTCATTGTTACGATAGATGATATGATGTATTTGGAACAAATTAAATACTCAGCGTTATTAATTAAATACTATATTTAATAAATCACCAACTCATATATGCATTAATACGTTCTTCTGCTTGAAGCTGCAGAACTTTAAATTAGTGTGGATATTTTCTTTTAATTTTGGATTTTTTGCTCTGGATATATGTTGGGGTGATCTTGGACACAACGAGGAACAAATTGTTTTGTTCTTAATCAACAGTTAATAACCCGTTAAAGTCCTACATTAATTTAACACCTCTTTCAGCTCTGTCATTAACTGCTTTCAACTCAATAATGATCCGTTTGACTTCCAACTGTGACATTATTTTCGCAGGTTGAAGGGCATTCTTGAAGAAAACAAGTTTCCATGTGAAGACGATAGAAAAAGTCTTTGCTTTTAGTAGAAACAAAATCATCTAATATTTTATCTAAAATACAGTAGTAACAGAATTACTAAGTGCAAATACAAATGTAGCATTCCTGAATAATAATAATAGAAAAAATAAAAATAATAAAACTTAAAAAATAATTCGCCCGCTGCTTCTTGCACTGAAGGAATATATCTCCGTTCCATGAGTAGACACTCACTATCAAGGTTTGCTACAATTTTCAGTTTCACTTGTACATCAACATCCTCATCAGAAAGGGATAAACTGACAATTATATTGATAAATAACACAAGTGCTGCATAAACTTCTTTAAGGCTGCTCCGGAAACTGTTTCGCCAATCCTTTCGTACGATTTTAAAGATTTTAAAAAGCTGACGTCTTGTTTGGGTGCTTTTACAGATGCACTGCAATTAAGCCATGGTATCACATACACAGTTGCAATGAATAATGAAATGTCTCTTAGGCCTTCTCATGTTCGACAGATAGTGTAAGTTGCTATCTGTGCAAAAACATTTTTAAGGAATAAATTGCTCCGGAGGTTAGATTTTAAATTTCTTTTCAGTATTTCCTCCCCAAAACATTATGCATAGTTTGGTGAGTTCTTTAAAGTCGCCTCTCAGTTTTTGTTCCTTTAAGTTCTTTTCCAAAATTACTAACATTTCTTTAATTTTTGTCTCGTTAAAATGCCGTTCCACATGTTCTTTCCCACTTTTGATGTCATTAATATTGATGTTTTCCAATTTATCTCAAATCTCAGAAAAGCGGTATATCAGGACTTTTTGCTACCTCACATATTTTGCTTTCAAATACACTTCGCAAAACTAGCTCATATATGTGATGACGGCATGGAAAAAACAGCATTTCTCTATTTAGTTTTTGTTCTAAAAGGATGCATGCACCATTTAAGCGGCTAGTGTTTGAAGCAGTTGTGTCACTGCACAAAATCTGCACATTAATTTCCAGACACCAATGTGTTAAAGCAATTCAAAGGTGCTTGCTCTTTCCCAGTTGCATTTTGTAATTTTTGTACACCAATGAGCTGTACTCTGTCACCAAATGAAACAAAATTGGCAGTCTTTCTTTTCCCGCATCTCTGACATTTAATGCTGGTAATAGCTTACCACCCTAGTGAACAGTAAGTATTTGAGGAATATCACTTTCAAATGCTACTTTTATGGATTCGGCAGATTCCTTTCATTTAATTTGTCGGATTCTATGAATTGATGACTTATTAATAATAAACTCTTCAGTATTGTGGCCAAGTGCTTCTACTACTGCATGCATAATGTAAATAGAAGCTCTCACACTCAGTTGAGATCTATTTAATGAAGCCACTAACTTCGGCGTAATAAAATTTTTCGTACCTCTTTTTAAAACATCATGTCCTGATTTTGTGTATTATCTGGAAAGTGGCAGAAAATGTCAATATCATTACTTTCATCAGAAGTGAACTTCCTTAATTGATTCATCAGCTGCTGACACATAACTCAAAGCAGAAGATATAGAAGCTAAATATCTTTTCTTTTCTCGTTTCTTCTCCTCTATTTCCTTCTTTTCCAGCACCTTTTCTTCTTTTTCGGAAAGCATTTTTCTATCCCTCCAAGATAACCTACTCGTCCTGGCTCTCTCTACCTCAATAAAAATACTTTGTTTCCTTCAATTTTTATCAATTGAAATGCGTCGGCACGAGCAATGTCGAAAAGATTGTCTAAAGATTCTACAAATTAATTTTCACGTATCCTAAAAATATTCTGTTTCTTTTTCTGAATTCTTTAGGAAAGTCCTCCATGATGTATATATATATATATATATATATATATGCAATGCTTTAGTGCAATATAATGATATTTACATATTTTATCCTGATTTTTAGTCGTTTATATATAGTCATGCTTTTTAGTTAGGGTTAGTATAAGACTTTTCTTTCTAAATTCTTTCATTTTAGGGTAAATTACCCTGTCTGTTTTTTCAACAACAATAGTAACAGGGATGGATTGTACAAAAAAATTAATTTAACCTGGCTAAAGCTTGTCCACAGCCAAGCTGCTATTTTCATTGTTGAAAACTCCATTTACTTGGATTGCCTATTTCATTATTTTTAATAACAACAGTGTTCTTTCACTTATGGACATATAATGTTTAAACTTGATTTTTGTTTATGGTATCATTAGTAATTTCAATTTATTGGATTTTATTAGGTTAGGTACTAAATTTCGTCCCATTTTTCGAATGAAGAAAGAACAATTATTAAAAAGCCTTCTTAAAAATATTGATTGTTTTTGTTTAAAAATTTCTAACAATTTCGATATTCCTCTTTGTTTCTTCATAGACTGGAAATGGCGTTATTATTTCAAATTTAAAGACTTTATCAATAAGAATTTCTATAATTTCTATAAAAATTACAGTTATTATTCCTTGAAAACAATAAATGAAAAAATCAAAGAAATACAGAAACTTTTCATTCTAACTCCTATCGATAAAGCTTCAGGCAATTTCTCAATTATTTGTAAAAAATTTTATCTTGAACTCTTGGATAAGAAACTAAAAACCTCTGAAACATTTAAATTAAATAAATTTATTAGCACCACTGTACAGAAAAAATCCGTGCTTTAAATAAAAGAATTAATTGCATAAACAATAATATGATCCTTCCATATATTACAATCTATCCAAAATTCCACAAACAACCTATTAAGTTCAGATTTATCACTTGCTTAACAAATGCGTACATGAAAAAAGACGGAGAATTTATTCTCTAAGTACCTTAATATTATTCTAAGTTTTATAGAAAAAGATAATTTTGCATGGATCATTAAAAATAATAATGAAGTGATTCATTTTGCAAGAAACAATGTAATTACATATATTGAGACATATGACTCTCAGAACCTGTTCACTAGCATCCCACTTAATCAATTAAAAGAAGCATTAATGTATTATTACTATGACTTGAAAAACTTGCTGAAATGCACAGAAGTGTATTGGTTAGACATTATTAATTTATGCGTCTTCAACAATTTCATCTCGAATGGCGAAATTATTTTCTTACAGATTAAAGGAATTCCACAGGGGTCTTGTTCTTCTTCTTTAATTGCAAATCTATTTCTTCACTTTTACGAAAAAGATACAGTTTTAAATTTAAATTCAGCTTTTAGATATATAGATGACATCCTGATTTTTAATTTCAGAGATTTCTCTACAGTTAGAGGGAATATTTATCCTGAAGAACTAAAACTAACAAAAACTAACAATCATAATATTAAAGCTACTTTTCTTGATCTTGATATTGATTGTCAATACGAATTAAATTTAAGCATCTACGACAAAAGAAATGAATTTAAATTTAATGTTAATAGATTGAATTTTTGGTATTCTAATATCTCTATTAAAGATCTTTAAAAACACAATATTACATCAGTTACTAAGGATTTAAAATATTTGTAACAATTCAGAATCAAAGAAAAAACAAATCGAACTTTTCAAATACAATCTTAATCCCAATAAAATTCCCATTTCTCTTTTTTTACCTTTATTCCACAGCGTTCTGTAAAAAAAAACCTGCCTATTTTTGCCCTTATTCTATTTGCTTCTGATCTATTTTACAGTTAGTCTCATTTTGGTTTACTTGTCTTTTGTTTACTTATCTACTGATACTCGTAGAAAAGCTCCTAAGACCTCACTGACAACAAAAGGTTCTAAGACTCTTCACTCCTCACTCCAAGTAAAACATTTTCCGAAACTTGTGACGTTAAAAGTTAACTGTCAACCACTTCAACCGCTGTCACGTCAGCACTTTTAAACGGTAGTTCGTGCCGCGTGGCTCTGCATTTGGATCCATTGTCTCTTCAATTTTGGATTTTTGGGTGAGTTTTAACACCTTTTTCTTCTTTTTTATTTTGCTTTGTTGGTTTTGGGGTTGGGTTTAATATGTTTTGTTTCTAATGGACTCGGGCTTTCATTTTATTTTTATTTTTTTCAATTGGACTTGGGCTTTTTGCTTTATTTCAAATTTTGGGTTTTGTTCGGTGTTCCGGGGAAACAAACTCTTTTTGGCTTTATTGCTAGAATTTTCTGTTCAGAAAACACCGAATTTTATGCTTGCGCCCGTTCGGGATTTCCCTTGCTGATGACGCAGCCCGGACGTTGGCGTTTATGTTCCTTTTTATTATTTTGGTTTTTCTTTTACAACGTGTTTTTAACGTTTTCTTAATGTTTTCTTTCTATGTTTTCTTTTATTAATATTTCTCACTTTTCGGTTGTACTGCTGCATTGGCTCTTTCACCGCATTTGTGAAGTTTTTTCCTCATATTTAAATCATTTATAGAATCTATTTTTATCACATTTATGTTTCTAACATTTTGTCCTTTTCCTAAAGTTTACTTCTTTTCAAATTGCACTTCTTCATTTTTAGTATTTTCTTAACTGTTATATCATTTGTTTCTGGTTTTGTTTATGTTTGTATATATATATATATATATATATATATATATATATATATAAGTATAGGAAAGTAGAGGCACTGGTTATTTATTGTTTAATGAAAAGTATGGGTATTTTATGATATATTTACTGTTTCTAGTGCAATATATTGTTGTATTACATATTTTTATCCTGAATTTTAGTCCTATCTATATAGTTATGTTTTATTGTTAGGGTTAGTGTATTACTTTTCTTTTTAAATTCTTTAATTTTAGGGTAAATTAACCTGTTTGATTTTTCAACAACTTTAGTAACAGGGATAGTATGTACAGCAAAATTAATTTAACCTGGCTAAAGCTTGTCCACAGCCAAGCTGTATATTGTTGAAAACTCCATATACTTGGATTGTCTTTTTCAATACTTTTAATAACAACAGAGTTTTTTACTTGTTGACATATAAATGTTTATACTTAATTTTTTGTTCATGGTATCTATAGTATTTTCAATTCTTTAGATTTTGTTTTAAATTTGGCTGTATTGTTCAAATAATGACTTTTTAGTTTAGGATTTACTTCTTGATATGTCTTGTTTACTTTGTTTCTGTATGGTCATATATAATAAGTTATATTTAAATTTATTATATATATATATATATATATATATATATATATATATATATATA
>BGPR01006384.1:40306-81004 GCA_013235015.1 Araneus ventricosus | reverse complement strand
AATTGATATTAATTTGTAAAAATTCAATTAATCAAGATTTTGGCATTGAATATTAATATCTTAATATGGCTGTGTCGTCTGGTGAGTCCTTCATAGTTTAGCATCACTGAGCTAAGACCCTACAACGTTCATGTAGACATAGAACAAAACAAGTACAAGGCTAAAAAGAACGTGAGCTAAATGTCCTTCGCAATTTGAAGTTTAAAATTACTTTGTTAAGGGAACAATGAATATCAAATTATGCACAAGAGAGACAGTTGAAATTATATTCCCAGCAAACAAAATGGTTGCAGAAGGTGACTAGTAAAAGAATAAATGGAGTTGATCCAACAGTTTGTTGTTAAAAAGAATCTTTATTTAGGAATCAGAGGAGCATTATTATTATAAGTTTACTCTATGGAAGTCAATGCAAGACGAGGAATACCAAGCTAGGACAAATAATTTTACATACACAGAAATTAGTAATCAACAAACAGACAATTTTATACATGAAAAAAGTTTGTCATGCTAAAACAAGAAAAATACGAAATTGGCAAGATTTGTTGTGATGGGTTTCTCATTCACTACATAAACACGAAACAAAATAGATTTATTTTAACCTAATTCAAGCATAAGTTATCTCTATTTAGCAAAAGGTTTCAAAACATTTTTATCATACATACAATTTCAATGAAAAAAACATATTCACTTGCCAGTACTGAAAGTTAAAAACTTACTTTGTTTTTCGGATAATATGAGAAGGAATTTTTTTGAAGAAAAAGTTTTATACTAATTCATCACACTGACTTTGAATTCAATTAATAGAAATTTAAAGTCTCCTTTATACAAACTTAAAATTAAACTCAGTTTTTCTTTATACTTTACGTAAGAAATGCTGACATATAAAGAACATATCAGCATTTATGCAAAGAAGCAGAGAAACTCCAAAGAAAAGATAATTCAGTGTTCAGAAGGATACTCCACCCTGTCTAATCATCTGGAGAGAACAACTTGCCATCAATCTATAAACTGTACCATTTAATTCAAAGAAAGATCACTTAAAGCACATGAAATGTCTTAGATAGAACAACATGAACAATTTTTTAAAGTCCAGTTTTCATCTTCAGATGAACTACCACGTCCAGCAAGCCAAGAGAAAGAAGTTTCCATGAAAATACTCCTTCCTAATGGCATCGAAATTTGGACATCCATATACCAGGTGCCTAACTGTTCCCTTGTCCAAACAACAGTCGAGGGATTTCCCAAAAAATTTAGTTTGGTAAATTTTTTGGAGAGTCTCCCAATTGTGACTGTGGTTTGAACAAGGGAAACAGTTAGCCATGTGATACACGAATGTCCAAATTTCGATACCATTAGGAAGAAAAAAAAATTAAAAAAATAAGAAGAAAAGATAATATTTACCGAATTCAATGTATCAGACCAACGATACACCAGAGTCTGTTTAAAACTGCAAGGATGATTTTGAGGAGGAATGGATGATTTGTAAACAGAAATACTATAATTAAACAAACACTTTAAATCCTGAGTAGCATTTAGAGAGAAATAAATAAATTCATGATCCAAGTCGTAAGTAATTCTGAACAGACTGCCTCCAAGCGACTGTCGAACTGTGACATCTAGATATTAAAAAGGAATTTCAATGAATACAATAAAGACAGCAATAGTAATACAGAACAGGATGTTTTTTTTTTTTTTTTGCACATGCATATTATTCCATTTCGCCTAAATCTTTACTAATATTAAAGGAGAATGTGTGTGTGTCTGTGTGTTGATCCTCTACAGGGCAGACAGCTAGACCTAAAGCTACAAGATTTGGCACAAACATACTTTGAAGGGTGGGTATGTGCACCCCAGAACCTTTTTTAGAAATTTTAATTAATTAAATATTAGGCAAAATTTCTGCTTTTTTCCTTAATAATTCCAAAAATATTACAGGACAAAAATCATTTTTACATCATCTAAAAGTGCAAAAAATTCCCTTCCCAACAATATCAATTAAATTTCACTACAATTTTTTCTCGAAGTTTAATAAATTTTTAAAATATTTTTTGTCATAATTTATAACAATATTTTTCATTGCTGCAATGCAACTCCAGTCGTTTTCATTGTTTAAACAAATATTTAATTGAATATTTCTCTTTCATTGTTGTAATCTGAAATAGGATCCTAATACATTTTGCTTTCATATTTTATTTCATCAAGATATTTGTGAAATCTGTAAACCAAGCTCTCCGCGATATTGCTTTGCTTACATTAAGAAATATATCCATTAAGCTGAATGGTTATGGTTGCTATGTTTTCAATCTTTTCTCAGCATGTTAAATCAGGCTAACATGCTGCCGGCCATAAAATGTGATGTGTCATTTTAATGTTGAAATCAAATGCATATTTTACAAGAGGAATAAGAAAGTGTAGATAGTGCCGGCAACATGGAATTAGAGGTTACATGACATGGTCAGTTATTTGACTCCATTAGGAACATTTATGCAGAGAATGAACAGAAGAGGTCCAAAGTCACTAATAGAACATGGGTTAAATATCTACCACAATCTGAAGTTTCAAAAATAACATTGATAAAAGAACCGTGAATATAAAATGATGCAATATTCAATTGAAGTCATATTCCCAGTGAACAAGCTGGTCACCAAAGGCAGCTAGTACACAATAAAGAAAATGAAAAATAGTAATATGTCAAAGATTATCTTTAAAGTGAATATTCCGATGTTATCTAGTTCCATATAAGAAAAACTTATGACTTCCTCCTACCATATTTGAATAGATGGTCATGACAGTTTGGTCAGAATTATTTGAAGGAAGTGTATTCTGTTTCTGTGATACAAAATAATAAAGAAATAAAGATTTCAACAAAAGACTTTTCATGCTTTAACCAGGATAAAAAAATAATAAAAGAACTAATCTCTTATAGATAACACTGAAATTCACTTCAAAATTATATATATTATATATATATATATATTAGTTATACTATAAAATAAACAAGACTTATTGCACTATATAAATGCATTTCTTTGTTCTTAAGCAATACAAAATATTCAGAATAGCTCTACATCAGGAGCTTTCCATTCACAACCCCTTTCTGTGTAGAAAAAGATTTTGCAACCCAATTTTAGTCGAAAACTTTGTTACCACCTCACGTATGAATATAAATAAGAAAAGGAAGCATTAATTAATGTTAAATAGAAAGGAATTCAATATAAAATGTTTATTTCAAGAATGTTAATGAATTTTTTTTAACGAATGTCAAAGAATTTTCACAGTTGTTTCCAACACAACCCACATTTTAAGAAGCCCTCTCTTATTATGTAATTATATTAAAATAGGCTATCACCACTTACTATTCCTTCAAATATTCGAAATTTAAATACTTAAAATAAAAAGCAAATACCAATAATTCTCAGATAAGGAAACACTGTGCTTTTACGCATGTGTCAGGCGGAGTTCATTTCACCAAAATAGGGGTGCAGTGAAAAGTTGAGGGGAAGATGTTTACATTTTACTTAGCAGTATATAGAAACATTTATTTTCATTTACTGATTTGCAGAAAAGTCTAACTCAAAAAAAAAATAATAATAAGCCTAATTGGACGAAAGTCAGGACTTAACAAAGAACTCCAGAAAAGTGCTCATCTTAATCATTGCCTGTCACCCCTTTCCTTAGTAAAATTGTCCAAAAGTGATAGTCTCAGGTTTTGGTAACAAACAGAAATCAATATTAATAGCAAGAAAAAGTAGCAATAGACCCAAAGGAATCATTCTTCACAATGCCTCACATTTTTTATCTATTTTATTACAGAATTTATACTAATAAGATACGAAACAAAACTTTAAGTTATACCACAAAATCAGATTTAATTATTTATTTTACAGTTTAGAAAGATCCTGATTTGAATCTACCATTCTGTTCAACAACAGTATCATTCTTTTAATAAAAACCAACTGAGATGTTGGTAAAAATAAGTTTCAGATAAGAGACTTAACATAAGAAAGTAGAAAATACAGGCAATATACTCTTTTCATTAGATTTTCTTGAAATGGTTAATTAACAAAAAAAAAATAAAAATAAAATTTATTTTTTATTAAAAAAAAAAAAAACTTACTACTTAATGAGTAATTCATGGCTTGAACTGAAATAAATTCATCAGTTTCTTTATGGACATAGAAGTAAAATACCAAGTGCTTCTGTAATATTGGTACACTGAAGCAAGGAAACAAGATGTCCTAGAGATTAATTATTAATGTATAGTTGAAAAAATTCATATTATTTCTTAATAAAACAATTACAAAAAACATTATTCTAACCAACCATGATAAATTATTCCAATTTTAATCCTTAATAATTCCAATTTTAATCCTAAATTTAAGCATTTTAGTTCAACTTCGGTGTTTGCTCATTTTATCATCATCTTAGAATAAACACGTTCTTTAAAGATTATTAGAATGTACATCAAAGTAAGCTCATAACTCAAATTAATGCAATTGAGAATTAAGAAATGCCAGCTATATATCAAAAGTGAAGGAATGAATACTTTCTTAAGAGAGTTACAGAATATAATTAAAAAATAAATAAAATAAAACTGATACTTTTCCCTTAAAAAAAGCATACTTGTTGCTTAACAAGCATTTCTTTCATTTGTCTCCCTGAATTTAGAAGAATTTTTTCCCCCTGGATACTGAATCATTCAATTTTCCTATGTGTTGTTGTACTGGACAAAATTTAAAATGTAATAAATAATATAATAATAATATAATATAATAATCTTATTGTGGAGTCATAGAACTTCTTGCAACTTTTGTACTTCTGTTTAAATAGAGCTTGTAAAGACTTTTTTTTTTAAATATAATAAATGCATCTCTTCCTGATAGGTCACTATAACTTCTAAAACCAAATTATTATTTTTTTTTTTTTAGCGGACTCTCTTGGGTAGCAGAAAGAAAAACAAAATTACAATCCTTAATACACCAATTTAGGTACTGAAAGGTCATTTATGAAATAAAAATACACATTTGTAAAATGTACAAAAAGGCATTTATAAAAGTGATTGTAGTCTTATTATAATGATCATATGTAACAATTTATTATTGTTGTGATATATTATTAAATTAACAATCGCACAATCCATAATTCATTTCTTGTTTCTCAATTGTATGATGTCATCCATATATATATATATATATGGATGGACATAAACATATATAGATCAACCATTTGCAGAAAAGTTTGCAATATATATATACATGAAATATTCTTTGGCCAGGTGATGTGTTGAGGCATTTTAAATATAGACGACAATCATTGGTAACTGAGGAACAGTTTAATTCACTTTAATCATTACTAATATAATAGCCAAATCTGTCTCTCAGTAATACTCTGATGTCACCAACAATAAAACTAGCGCCATAGCACTGCAAGATGTTAAACAGCATTATTTTATTGTTAGAGAACCTAAATTTTAGTAATTTTAAATTTAAAAGATTGTCATTCTAATTTCAAATTTAGAAATAGTGAAATAAAAATTTCTATTGATTGATATAAAATTTATCTTGCTATGATCAATAGTTCCCGAGAAATTTTAAATTATATTGATCATATATTTTAATTTAATTTCCATTTTTTAATAGAAAGTAGTAAATTAAGTCAGTGGTACATCATGCGCATGATATAGTTTGGACTCCACGATGCACGATAGATTTCACGGATGGATACCACAATGGATTTTTTTGGATGCCACAATGATTTTTGAATAAAGAAATATGTAAATAAAAAAATATTTCCTGCCATAAAACATATGTTTATATTATTTATTTTCAATCAATGTTAAACATTTCTCTCGCATATATAACTATTTAAACAAATCAAATTTGACGGGAAATCTCTCGAATGAAGAGGCAATTTGCACTCGTCATACCATGATGGGGATTTTCTAGTATTCAGGGATGAGATTGGCAAAAAAGCAGAAAGACTGAAATCATACGTGAGCAAAACATTTGTACCAGAATTTATACGCGAAAGATGTTTTAAGAAGTAAAACATCAGAACCCGTAATATGCTGAAAATATTACACTATAATAATTAATAACTTAATTATTTATAATTCAGTATGTATAAATAAGAAAAAGAATATTAACAGTTACACAAAAAAAGTTAACACACATTAAAAGTTAACAAACAAGTTTAACACATCATCAGGTGCATCAGAAAAACAAAATTAGACATTAAAACATTTACCACCTGTACATCACTGCGATTCAACATACACCCAACAGAAGTCTGAGAAGAATTATATTTAATAGCCTTTTGATAAAAGTTAGCTCAAAAAATAAATAAAAATAAGGACAAATAATTTCTTTTGCTTCATGCAATTATGTAAAGTATATTAGCTCTTTATAAATTATAATAATGTATCACATATACTGATTTCTGTTTTATTTCTTTTATTTTTATAAATTTTTGGTCGAGCATATTTTCCCAGAATTTTCTTTCAAAAACGGAAGATAGGAAGATTTCTTTTCTTTGTGTGAAAGCGGAATTTTCAGAAGAAAAAGCAAATTTTTGCGGTAAAAAAAAAAAAAGGGAGTTTTGAGAGAAAAAAGAAAAAGCGGAATTTCTTCAAAAAAACAAAAAAGCGGAAGAATCTCATCCCTGAGTATTTAAATAAAAGGCTTCAGATCATTTTACGTAATTAGAAAAATTAGATACAACAGAGACCAATTAGACCAGAAAGTAGAGAGAAACACAAAGCACAAGTCACTGCCAATGTTTAAAGCAAAAAAAAAAGGAAAGATGGCAGCGAGCCTGAGCCTTAAATATTGCTGGAAAAAGGGGAGTTCCCGAAAAACATGGTTCAGTTAACAGTGAAGATTCTTGCAGCTCTTTAAAAAGAAAAGTGTGTTTTAGTGGTTAAAACTTAAGCGGCGATAAAAAGGGTTTATTTTAAAGATGGTAAAAATTCTAAAACATTATACAAACATATATATGTTCTTCTGTAAATAATAAATTATTTTTTTCTTCCACAACTTGCAACAATTATGTTAATATTTATGAAGAACTCAATAGTAAAAAAGAAAAGTGGCACAGAAATAAGTAAAATTAACAAGAAATAAACAATGCATGACTTACCTTAGAGTCCATAATGACTGAAAATGGTACTAAAAATTCATAGCATGGGTCATATAATCCAAATGAGAATTTTACAAGTAAAGACTGATTACCTGAAATATCAAAATAATTAAAAGAATTTAAGAATAAAAAAATAAATAGAGTAAAAATTCTGTAAGCAGCCACCCCAGCACAGTGGTCACTCCTCTCTATGACTACTTTTGTTTGGCATATAAAGATAATGTTAAAATAACCCACCACCTAGCTAACCCGCTCAACCCCCCCCCCTCCCAATAGTAAGGGGTGGCCTGTTTAATTTAATAAAATGCATTCCTTTTATCTTCTTAGCCGTGGCTCTCTTATTAAGAGAAAGAGGAATAAAAAAGCAAATGAACACACATACAAATACAGAAAAACAAAGCAAAATTAATCACTGCCTTCCCAATATGCACAGAAAAGTGGACTTTGCCCTCTACCAACATGGAAGATTGAAGTGGCCATGGTTACTAAACACAGAGCAAGAAGTTATATTTGCCACAAGCATAATCTTTTGATCTCTAAACAATGTACAAGTGTTTTTCTGAGTCTGGACCACCATATAGAAATTGCTGCATCGGTATGATAACGGGAAATTGGTAATAAAGTTAGTCGAATCTATTTTGGGAGAACAACAAACAAAATCAATAATTGTTAGCTAAGCAGATTTTGGGAAAACTGGTGATATTAATGGCCATTCCTCTGCAACAACCAACAAATTGATCAGGGGTTTAAAACAAAACTGTAAAAGGTGATCAATGAAGAAACAGAGGGATCCAAGCAAACATAAATTGTATCTTTTTTTAAAAAAATTTAGAAATCTTCAATTGCATAACTTTTTTTCTTTATGTAAGTCATAAAATTCACTGTGTGAGAAATAATGAATATAGGCTTGTTTCAATAAATATTTTGACTTCCAAAAATGAAAACCTTTTAGAGCAGCAAACACCTCAGAATTGCTAATTTTGTTTGAAACAGAGGGTGGCCGTTGTAGACAGTTTTCACTGTATAACAGCAATTTTAATTTTAAAAATATTTAATAAATTGATTCAAAAATAGTTCAAATATGATGCAAAATCTTTTTATATAATTGCAGAGAAAAGACACGAGAGATTTATTTAACATGTTAAAAAAAACCCTGGGGAAATGAAAATCTTGATGACATTTTATACCAAACGCACCTGTATTTGAATGCTGGATACAAAAACCAAATTTTTCACTTAATGCATTACATAAGTATAAAGATTTACAGTTCTATTTTAAATGAACAAACTCGCTGTTTTGAATCATTTTGTAATGTTTTTATGTTTCCAGAGGTCGATCCAGGTTTTTTTTGTAAGGGCCCATTTTTTGTGGAAAAAATTATTTTTGTGAAAAATAAAGATATTTTTATGGAAAAAAAATTATTATTGTGAAAATTTTTTTATCATGTAAAACCCTCGATTTTAGCAGTCATATTTCTATATTCTGTAAAGGGGCCGTTTTTATGAATTTGAATTTTGTGAAGGGGCCATTTTTATGAAGTGGAATTTTGTAAAGGGGTCATTTTTATGAAGGGTCCACAAAACAGCCCCAATTTTCGCCTGGATTGACCCATGATTTCCCAATCATATGCATGCATATGACTGTTCAGCATTTTCTACTGATTTACTTTAAATATCCCCCCATTTTCGATAGAAAAGTCCCTCCCCCCCATAAAAAAATTTCTTTCAAACTGCTACCAATCAAACATATTTCCTGGAAATTTCATTAACAGAAATACATGCAATAAAACAAATATTACATCAAATAGATAAAGCATTAATATCACTAAAAAAGAGACATTTAAAGCTATTAAAAAAATTATACTAAAATTCTATGACAATCTTAAAAAATAAATTTCAAATAAAATAAAAATTTTACCTTGTTTAATCGGATCATCATACGAACTCAATATTACTTGGACCTGGTAATCATCATTCTTTTTCTGTTTAATTTGGATGTCTTTCAGATGAATGCCAATTTTGTTGATTTGATTAACAGCAAACAAATTCTTATCTATGAAAACAATTATAAAAAGATGTTTTTAAAGGCAGATACTATGTTTATGTAAGCAATGGATTTTCCTATCAATTTTCATTACATAGGAATTACTTAGTTTTTAATGTTTAAAAATTGTCATTCAGTCAGATATTAACAGCTATAAACATATGCATTAAGTTTCAGGTATTTGCAATATTTTTATAACAAAGGCAATATTTGTTCCGAGTGAATTGTATTTACACTAGGTTTTTTATTGAATATACTAGTCTTTTCCATATAAAAAATATGGCATGTTTCAGTTCGCTGCACAATAAGCGTTTTGAAATTAGACATTTTTTTATTACCATAGTAACCATCATAATGTGCACAAAAGTGCACTAATCTGGCATATGAAAGCATGAAAAAAACTACACAATTAGCTGCACTTGCAGAATTTGGCTGCTGTCATCATAAAGGAAAAATACCACAAATATGTTTCTAAAGATCTAAAGTATACACAAAAATGAATAAAATCCTGATATACATACATTATTGATATGCATCATTTTTATACAAATTTTAATAAATATAGAAGATATAAAATAGTACCCAATCGATCACATGCTCTTTTTGTACACCTTAGCATTGTCTGCTTAGAGCGCATTACCTATTAAAAGACGCATATAATATTAGAGTCGTATATAATACATATAAAATTCAATATAATGATAGTGAATAACAAGTAGAAAAATTTCATTTCCATTGAAATAGAATTTAAATTTTAATGTGTGCAGATATTTATTTAAAATAAGATATTAAAATTAATTTAATTAAGTTATAACAAATTAAATAGATGAGCAAGATAACACAAGTGCAAACTGCATCATAATTTTCAACTGTCAGAAACTATTTCCTACCGGATGTGAAAGATTGCCGTTCATGCAGCTAGGAGATATATCACAACGATTTTCTCCGATTGTATTTGAAGCAGTTTTCGTAATTAAAGCAACAATTGATAAAACAAACCATATTAACAACATATTGTGGAGTTCTGAAAGACTTAATTATTATTTTCTCGCCATGCATATCTCATTCACAAAAGACCAATAACGACAATATATGCGATTCTCCAAGAAAGCAACTGTTGTTGAGACTCATGACTAGACTACTGACCAGTACTTAAGATAAAGTTTATTTAGTAAACAAATGATTGATTGCTTGAAAGTTGGTCACTGGTATAATGTTTACAAACAAGGGGGAAAAAAACACCAAAAGAAGAAAAAAAGTGTATTCTTGTAAATTTTGCAAGTGTTTAAATGGGACAACGTCTTCCTTAACCCCTTCCGGTAAGATTTAATCATGGAATGGTGCTTGTATAGCACGAAAACCAATGACGAACTATACTCGTCATTTTAAGGAAGGGGTTAATGCAAAATTTGAATTGAAGTTACACGTGTTCTATGTAAACATCGGATTACGCGCGACTTGAGAAAAAGAAATACGGCTCTTCCATTGGCTAAAGCAGGGCTACCCAAAATTGTGGGTGGCGACACCAAACGTCACCTCCGACAGGTGATGAACCAAATGGGAGAGGAGAGAGTGCTAATCTATTCAGAAATTCTCCTTTATTATTAGAGATTTGCCAACCAGCTGATTATTGCGCGAGAAAAACTCCACTAAAATATTTTATGTGCAGCTTTGTCCTAATGTTTCCCCCAGCAAAGTATTTTTTAAATTTAAAATTTTCACAGTGGCGGCGAGTGGATGGAAAATGTGATAGGGTAAAAAAATTTATAGACATTTAAAAGTACCCGGGAGTATAGCAGGTAGACAACCAAATTTAAAAATTTAGTTATAAAATTAGCTAACTTTTCCGGACACTATTGCCTTTTTATAATTCCTACTTTAAGGGGTCTATTCTGGTAACCCGGTTGGGTTGGGAGACGTCACTTTTCCCGTTGTTAACTAGGGATGTATAGTATAATCCACGATTTTTTGAGTAACAAATAGTTTTGCTATTGCTATTTTTAAATATCTATTCCAAATAACTGTTATTTCAATCACACTTTTAATTTTCAAAAAGTCTCATTAAGTATAAGTAAAGTATTCTAAAAAATTCAAATAAAAAAACTGTTATTACTTCTACTTATTGTTTAATACTTTCTATTAAGTTTTAATGTTTAGTTCTTTGTATTGTTAACAGATGGCGCCAGCAAAAATTCTTGTAGAAAGAGATGTTGGAACTTGAGTTTACGGGTCACAATCACAATCAATAGTAATCAACCACAGAAGCCATCCTACGATATCACAGTCGCGGTTTTCGTTGTGATCACAGTATGGGATCTTTACCGCGACTATTCTTTTTTTATACAATTACCGCGATTCTGTCAATCAAAGAGAAAAACGAATACTTGCTCCTTTGAGTTCCCGACGAAGCTTTGAATTACAAAAGCAACATTAACATTCGAGAACGCATAACACAACAGGACGGATGATTCACAGAAAGACGTCTTAAACCGCAATGGGGGGGAGTGCAAAATGTGATACCAGACGAGGGGGTATGGTTATCTGCGCGGTGAAGCGTGACCTGTTTATCTGGAAGGTCACCGGTGAAGACTCTGTTTCCCCAGGGTGGATTGTAGTCATGACCCTCTGTGTGGGGAAAGTAGTTCATGCTTTTGATGGCGCCATCTATTGACAGTATATAGAACTAAAAATAAAATCTCGCAAAATGAAATTAAAATAAAAAAAAGTGCTTCGCGTACATTTTATACAAATGACTGTATCACACCTTTTTGACAGTAGTATTCATCACTGGTATTTGTGATTTTTTAATATTGCGTAGAAAATAACAGTCCGTCAAATATTCGTTATTAACGTGCGGAAAAAGTGACGTCTCCCAACCCAACCGGGGGTACCAGAATTATTCAATTAGATAGCTAAAAATAAATGAAAATTTAATTTTCTCCTCAAAAAGTAAAAGGGGTGACTCGCCGGCACTGAATTTTTATACACACGTCATGCACACACGTTAGAAGCCTTTCATCTGTTCTGCTCATTGTGCCATAAACCTGCCCAATTTTCTCTATCTGTCATTTATCCTAAAATTTGAGGTTCCTGAAACAGCAAATGCTGAAACAAAACGTTTTACATGCTTATAAAATACATAAGGATAATTAGTTAAATCATTCGGCATCCGAGTTTATTGTGTAATGCCGAATATATTTCATAATTTTTGTAACATCCTAGCGAATTTTTGTTTGCTGATTCAATAAAATATTTGTGCAGTACAATTAGAAAGCAAAACTTCAACCTTCAAGAACGATAGTATATTTTCATACATCCGACTATATTACAGAAACGAGCAGTAATGTCTGGAAATGCAAGAGCAATAAAAAAATCTTCATCATTTCATTTTTTAAGTTAAATCTTATCTTAATTACCACAAATCTAAAAAAAATTCAAAAATTTTATTAGAACCGTGCAGGGACTTGGCGAGCGTCTCACATCTGGGGGGGGTGAGATCTAAAAAATGCCGACTCTCATGATGAACTTTGCAGACTTAAAAGACAAATATTTTTATAGTGCCTAAAATACATACATGTTCCTGCTGTGATGCATATCATTTTCAATGATGAGGACACGAAATATCTAAGGGCTCAAACAAAGACAAAAGACCTGCCTTCAAATATCGCTTTAAAAAAAATAGACAAAATTTAGCTTAGCAAAGGCACGATTTTATTCCCTCCTCGGTAGGAACTCCTAAGTCTCGATGGAAAATAAACTCGTCCTCTATAAATTACTTTTGAGACCATTGATTAGCTGTGCTTTCCCAATGTATGTGTGGGGGTGCAACCCATCAGAAAAACTGGGAGAGCTACAAGAAAGATATCACAAATGTCCTCAGGAACTAAATTTATTTGTAAAGATCTGAAACGCAAAACCACACATTTGGAATTTATTTAAAATATAGCCATAAAATATTTGAGCAAAATGGATAATAGATATTAACGAATCCGCAAGAGAGATTCCAGTGCATAAACCTAGTTTAGGAACAAACGCAGAGCAAAGCGCTATTTAGAAGCACCCTCACATCAAGACTTTCTGAATCGCCATATAGCCTGATTTGGCCATTATAATCAAACGAACAAATCAACAATACAGTACAATTTTATTAATATAAATTATTTCATTATCAATATAATTACTTTGAACTGAATTTTATTTCTTACCATTATTAAATTCAATTAATCATAAATAATACATTCTGATACATAAATAATATACATACATATAATATTTTAAAAATACGAATAATAATCAATCCTTAGGCGCTTAACATAGCATGCCACTAAAATTTCATTCATAGATGTGGAAAATAAAAAAAATCACACTCTAAAAGCTCAATCCATTGGTAATTTCTTGTTAGTGAAATAATTATTGTAATTTAGGCATTTAAAATATTATGAAAAAAACACATCAAGGTGTTAATTTTCTTAAATATGTAAACAATAAAACTATCAATTTCATTAATCTTTAATTTTTTACATTTAAAATTTGAGAATTATTTCATTTAGAATCAAAAGTGAAATGTTTTTACAGAGTAGGTGACCAAATCATTATTCGATACATCACTAATCTCGATGTTAAAAAGAAAAAAAACTTTTACGAAATTCAACTCAATCTGAATTTCCGTTTCTTACTATTATATACACGACATTCGAACGGAAAAAGGTTCTTTTATTCCTCATCCGAGTAGTTGGAAAATCGCAAACATCTGGTAATATATATGCAAAAATTTTCAGAATTTTTTTAAATCTATTAAAACAAATCGTGTTAAATAAGCAAATAATTAATGCAACAAAAGCAATGTAAAATAATGAAAAGCAGTGCAACTTGGATAATTCGAAGCTGATTTAGAAAATCTTTGTGTAAAAGTAAATACAGCATGAGAAAACGGCAATTTTAACTAAAAAAAAAGGCAAGAAAAGATCTATTTTTAAAATTTAACACCTTTAATAAAGAATACATAATGAATAAATAAACGGTGTGAAATTTTAATTAACAAAGTAATAATATTTATTGGTAATTTTTTAATAATTTTAATAAACTTACTTAAAGCTTATATTTAAATTAATTTAAAAAGTGAGAAATATTTAATTGCTGTTTTGATTGGATTGTAGAGTCAATAAAGAACCTAAAAAGATTTATTCACGATCGATGAGCATACAAAGTAAGGACGAAAGCAATTTAGAAATATAAAAGAATTTACAATTTTCATTCTTGACCTTTAAGTAAGCAAAATAAATTCGAATTACAGATTATATTTAGGCATTATGCATATAGAAATTTTAAGAATAGAGAAAAAAATCGAATTACTTACGAATTCGGATAAAAAATGTTTGAATTAACCAAGTTCCGCGGTAATAATAATGATTTAATTCACCTATAGTAAAGCATAAAAGTCGCACTGTACTTTATCAGTCCCGCTTTCTGGATTGAGATTTCTTTACGTTGTCTTTAACTTTACCACTGTTCAGAATAGTGTCCATTCGAGTTTCCTGCCCAATAAGAAGTTAGTAGTTTTTGTGATGTAAAAACAACTGCATTCCCCCGATCATAAATCTGTCAGTCTACTTCTACCCCTTTGTTTCACAAATGGTGCAATCCGAAGACACCATGAAATTACAGGATTCTTAAGCTGTCCTGCTCGTAAAAGCTTTCAGGGTTGGAAAAGAAATTATTTTGCGTAGTGGTTTCCTTACGTGGTATATTTCAATGTTTTTGGATATAATTATCAAGATTTTGGAAGATAAATGCTGACATTTTACATAAGAGAAAGAACGCCACCCAAAATGAGAGCTAGATACATTTTTCTAGCATTAAACATACAGATGCACAAAAAATAAATAAATAAAGATGTTATAGAAAGATTAAAAATATATGAGATTTTTTTCTTTAAATCAAAAGTGAACATATTCATTTTACAATGTTGGTTTTAGAAGTGGATATTTTTAGTTTTGCTAAAGAATTAAGAACTTTCGGTAATTTTATAAAGGGGAAAAAATAAGTAATGAGACAAAATGAATGATACTGCACCCTCGAATAGTTGGGTACTCAGATGAGAAAATTGTAACAAAACGCTTTTTAGAAAAAAGCATATATGTTCACTTTTGTCAGAAAGCTCCTCATATGTAGGTAGTTCTTCAAAAATATTTAACCTTTCATTTTTAAAGACACTTTTTTTATGACCATCTTTTCTTTTGAAATCTCGGGAATGAACATTTTTAATAGAGAAAAAGGAATGTAAAAGTTCCCAAACTTAATTTTCAAGTGATCGTTTGTTGCTGAGGTCAGCGGCATAAGATTGTGACATTTCTTAAAATTCTTGAAACAGTTTAGCATTTGAATAATGTAATTATAATATTAGAAACTAACAACTTTACGTATTTTAAGAGGCTGAATTTTACACTCTCAGAATTGAAAATGTTTCAATGCAACCACTGAATGTTACTGCTAGTCAAGTTTCTTTCTGTATAAAAAAAAATCGATAATAGAAAAAATTTTTATAATAAAGTAGGAGAGAAAAGTTCATTTATTCATATAAGCTTAGCAAGGAAAGGTTAAAATATGCAGCTTTTAAATGCTATTCAGTTGGCTGTAATAAATTTTAGTAGCCGCATAATTAAAACATATGCTCATTTGAAAGAAACTGTTTCACACAGAGTTAATATTTGTCTCCTGTTGTAAAATAAATCGCATAATTGTGGCTTGTATATCAAATTAACAAAATTTTTATATAAAATACATTTTTTTATAAATATATGATGAAAGTCAACATACTAAATGAATGTTATTAAAAAATTGTTAGCATCTCTCAAAGTTTCTTAAATCTATATTATAAAAAATTTCCATAATTATTTATTCCTTTTCTATGTCGTGGAAAAATTTTCATAAATGTTTTCTTATATTTAAAAATATAAAAATATGAAAAATAATCCCACAGGTAAACATTAAAATTTAAACTGTCTTTCCATTTTTTGATTATTGTTACTCAATTCTTCTATCGAATTAATGTTATTTTTTAAATTCTAAGATATTAAGAAAACGTAGTATTGATATTTTCTCTTTAAAATCATCTGAACGAAAAGAGTAATAAAGACTTAAGATAGATGAGGATATTTGCATTAAAAATTCTTTACTTTCTCACATGCGAAGTAAACAACAACAAAAAATTATAAACGCCAAAAAATTCGACAGCGACATTTTGATGATTTTCTACGTTAGAGTCTCAGAATACGAAAAAAAACATTTTTTGTAATTATATATGTCTGCCACTTCGTCCGTCTGTACGCACACACCGATTTCGGTGTACCGTCATTTTGTCGGCAATATGGACTTGCCGATTCAGGGTAATAAAACTCGGCAGTTTCGGCCTTGTGTCCAGGGACTTGCAAGGGGATGACATTTTTATTAGGGAGTACACTAGAAAGTCTAGGGAAGAACGCTTCCGCTGTTTACAGGAAGGTAACGGAAAATTTCGGGATCTACAAAACAGTGACATCTCATTTCTTTCATTGCTCTTGAGATTTTATCTCTATTTATTTTACTACAGAAGGGAAAGTTTGACCGGACCCCGTGCAGTTAACAATAGTCTTTATCATCACGCCATGCATACCCCTGAACCAGAACCAGAGAAGGCCCTGGTCGGAACGGCTCCCTGTCGGTGACAACAATGGTCTGCAAGAGAATTTAAAAACCAACTTAGTGAATAGAAGCTCACTTTGTTTTTTTCATCGTTTCAATAAATAATTCTGCAAATGTCGTGGATATGCAGAATAAAATAATACGTTCGATTACTTTTTCAAAATTTGCCGACTCATTTAGTCAAATTGCCGACTTTAGAAAAATCTGGGGGGGGGTCACACCCCCCCCCCCTTCGCCACGTCCCTGGAACCGTACTTTGGAAAGAAACCTACTCAATATGAAAACCAGATTTTCATACTTTGGTTATCAATAATGGAAGAAAAACTCGGGATAAAATATTTGTAGTAACAATAAATACGATTTGAATTTCATTACAACAAGGGAAAGCATTGTTATAATATACCTAAATATATATTTAAAAATTAAGTAAAATTACAGAAAATATTATACGGCAACTAAATTGGTATCATGGAAAAGAAAGTTTTTTGAATTTTCAGATTGTGTCAAAATCATTTTTGTGTAGCAATATTTTCGAAAGTTATCGCGAAAACCGCCAAGATTTAATTTTTAAAAGAATTAAAATTTTAAACAAAAAAAATAGCTCCAAGGTGTACATTTCCACCCTCAAAACTATGTTTGTGCCAAAATTCGCAGCTCTAGGTCCAGTGGTCTGTTCTGTAAAGCGCCAATATAAATACACACATTCCCCTTTATAATTAGAAGCAACCTGCTTCACACTGGCCCCACCACTTTGCCGCTTTCCGGCTCGCAACCATTACTTTCTTCAGTTTTATATACTACATACAGATTAGTGCGACAGGCTATAAAACGAAAAAATCCCATTTGAGTTTTAATATTTTGCACACCTTTGTCACGAATTTCTGCATAAAAGTTTTCAGAACCATAAATACATCTCTCTCTAAACCAACCATAAAATTCTCTCTAAATGAAGTTTTTGTCACCTACTATAGGTACTATATAATGTTCTTGAGGTGCCATTTTAAACTTGCACAATAAAAGTGGAGCATTTTGATTGGTTAGCAAAGCTTGCAAAGTCGCACGATTGGTCAGTTGTTGAGATTTGGGACTCAAGTTTAAACGTACAAGAAGCCCGTAGAAAACGTACAGTGAAATGGCGTTGTAATGCCTTGGCCTAGGTGTGACCAAATAAATTCAAGCTAAGGTTGGCCTAAATACTTTTATTACTACAGCAATAATTAATAGACACTTCTCGCAGAAGTCTTGGTTAAATATGATTATTTACAAAGTAATCAGTAAGATCATAGTCCTAGAACGTCAAAGTTCCATGGCATTTAGTCCCTAAATAATTGTATTCACAGGATGGTTAGCTTCCACCTATCAATGTAATTCCGAACCACGAGACTACCAAGAGTGCTCGCAAGTTCATGAGCCGAGAGTTCGGGGATGCCGATTCCTCGGGGTTGCCTACCAAAGTCCGACTTCAGTCGGGACTTTCAATCCGCTGATCACACAGCTTTCTTCGGTCCTCCGGAGCCTAAAACCTCGTTCGAGACGCCTAATCCGATTCTCTCCGCCGTCTCTCCTCGAACATCAGTTTTTATTCACTCCTTCAGGGAGTGGAGCTCCGCCTATCTTTTCCTTCACTGGATAATGGTACTCTGGTTGACCAACAGCTCCCTTCCTAGTGGTCAACCCCGATTATGGGAAGGTTCTTGAGTTTTCGCCAGCACCGGCCTATTCAGGGATGATACCAAAGGGTACCGCTAATGTGTTCGCTGACAGTGATGGATTCCTCGGCATTGTGGCGGTCCTCTGTGTGACGTCCTTTCTCTTGCGCCCGCCTCGTTAGCGATGTCCAAGTGCAACTGTCCTGCTGTTTACCGCCAATATCAAAAGGGGCGGCACTCTTTTTCTCACGGGAACGTTGCTCGCGGGAAGGAAACCTTACAGCGTTTTTTCCGATTTTTCTCAAAAATGAAGATAGTAAGGGGAAGGCGACTATTGATGACAAATCTAGGTGTCATAAGCTTTCATACGAAATAAAAATTGTCGAACTCAGTCAAGGTCTTTCCCCACAGAGAATGTACAGTGAAATAACGTTTTTTCGATTTATCTTGAAAATGAAAGCTGGTGGGGGACAGGTGAGCATGATGACATATCTAGGTGTCATAAGCTTTCATACGAAATAAAAAGTATCGAAATTGGTTCAGTGGGTGAAGCTGGTCCTTTGGTTTTGCCAATTATTTTAAATATATAGATCTAAGTTATTAAGGAAATATATCAATTATGGTTTGCTTGCAGTTAAATTTTTATTAGCATGTTTCTAAACAGCTTACTTACAACATACTACACGCTAAAGTTCGCCACACCAATTTAATAAAGGAATCAAAGCGCTTTTTCACAGGGAATAAGAAAGTGAAGTTACAGCATCACATAACACAACATGTAACTAGATGCTATTAGATGAGGCTTACAATTACATTTTTCATGGAACTTTGACGCTGTGTTATTTGACTCCATAAAGGAGGTTCCTCTACACAATGAACACAAAACAAGTGTAAAGCTACTAAATGTTGCTGCTTAAATTCCTAGCACAATCTCAGTTTTAAAAAACTTTGTTAAGGCAAGCATGAATATTATGCATAAGAGATAAAAGTTAAGCTCATTCTATATTCCTGATGAATAAGCTGATCGCTGAAGGTGGCTTATTATTATATAAACTTTTAACAGCAAATTTAAAAATCTTGAAAATTTGATTTAATGTAAGAGTCAATATTATATTACCAACAAAAATATAAAGCAAAAACTAATAATTATTTTAAACTGCAAAAGAATTCAGGAGGCAAAAGAATTAATCCTTTATGGAGCAGGAAATTTTCCATTTATCATAAAGAGCATGAATTGACTCAGAGGAATCAGAAATACAATTAAATATGATCAGATACTCATCCTTTATGATAAGGAAGAATTGTACAAAACCTCACAATATACAGCTGTGATTGGAAAAAAAAATAAACACCTCTTAAAAGGAATAATTTTAAAAATGTATTACTTTACATATTAGAAATCAAGAACATTCAGTCAAATGTCATAAAATTCATTAAATTATTTCAAAGGTTCATTTGCTTTTAATCAAATAAAAAATGAGAGGTAACTGTCTTTCATTAAGGTGGGTTTTTTTTTTCAATAGATGTAGAATCATTGTTGCAAGTGGTTGAAGAAATTTTAAACTGCGTCAATATAATGCCATTGAATCAAAACCTGTTTCAGGCGAGTCTGAGAATGAATGATGAAGAATTTGTCACTCACGATAGAAAGTATGAACTTGGCTAATATATTTCAAGTTGATAACATAGTCTCTTCTATTACCTCATGCTTGAACGAACCCTGGGTCAAAGGGGGACCGGTGTAATGGAAGCAAGAAAAGTTGATGTTGTTACTAATCCCTCTCTGTCTAGCGGCAGCTAGACACCATCCATGAGCCCACTCACCCTCAAGAAAACGAGAGCAAGCAAAGGATCCGTCTCGAAAGTCTCCCTAGATAGGCGACGACAAGAGAGGATGTGCTCTGGGGACGCACTTGCTACTCCACACTTCGCGCATACCAGAAAAACTTTGTTACCGTGGCTAAAGGAGCAACTCTTCAGGTGACCGCTGACAAATCTGGACAGCGCCGTCTGGTCGGCTCTGTCGCAGGCAAGGCCAATGGAGCCACCAGGACTGCTCCGCTTATACCAATCATGGGATGGAAGGACCCTCCACGTCTTTAAATCTTTGTTTTTTCTGGTGGAATAAATCTCGTCAAATGTTAAGGAGGGGGTTGAACACAAAGGTTCAGCCGTGCCCTGTTTCCATAAATATCCACTTGGGAGGGTATCCATTGGAAGTGCACTTCATGACCCACGCCTATATGTCTAAGTAATTTGAGTATAGATATGCCAGTACGATCGCCCACGTTGTTCCAGTCTTTCAAATGTTAGCAAGAAAAGTAAAAGATCACTGGCAATATTATGCACAAATGCTGATGGCGTAGAAGAGAAGACACCGTTTGTCATCTAAAAATCTAAGGAACAAAAGTGCTTCAGAAGTGTTAAAACTTGCCATTATCTTATGAAGCAAACCAGAAGATTTGCATAACGATGGAAATTTTTATAGATAAGTTTTAAAAAATTTGACTGAGAGAAAGAGACAAAAATGAAAAATTCCTTTACTTTATGGATCAATGTACCTAAGAGACCAAGTTGTTAGACATTCTGAAAGTAATAGCTACTCCAACAAATTGCAGAAATCTTATACAACCTTTAGACCTCTATATGATCCATACCTTCAAAAATGCTTCATTAGATTAGTTCTCCAAAATATCAATGGTGAGAGGAAATAAAAGAAAATGAATGTTCTAGAAGCAATAAAAATATTTCATGGAATCAGTTGAAAGCAGAATCAATAAAGATCTGTATCCAAAACACCAAATTTTTGGGGATGATTTTCAGTCTGGTGATGAAAGTGACAGGAGATATTTGACAACAACCGGCTACTTTTCACTTGACTATTTATTTGAGGTCTAAAGGTTGTATAAGATTTCTGCAGTTTGCTGGGGTAGCTACCACTTCCAGAAACTTAGCATCGAGTTACGATGCAAATGTAATCGAGGTTACTTTGACAGCCAAAAATGAATTCATTCCACCCTTGTTTCAAGAAGCACTTTGGCCTCAAGGTTACAAAACATTTCAAAGATTTCTTTGAATTATTCAATGGTGTGATCATAAATTAAGCAGAGCCTGAGGTTCTGACCTGGGCGATATTGTTGGAGTGGGAGGAAGGTGAGGGACAGAATAGAGTGGGTGATAAAGAGGGTAAGTAGGGGATCACTTCTCAATATATTTTTTACATTTAAAATATATAGTTATTTTAACTAGGTTGTGAAATAATAAAATGTCAACAATGAATATTTTTTAGTTATTATTTTATATTTGATCAAACATTAACATAATGCAAACTGTAGTTCAAAACAGGAATATAATGAAAATGTTAAAGAATAACTTTTTAAAATTTTTGTTAATTACAAGTTACACTGAAATTAACTTTCAATGTAAAATCCTGACATGGTAATAGAGAAAATATAATCAGTTTTCATAATCAAAACATAAAATACAGTTGAATGTATTTAACCTTAATGTTTTTAATCCCTTCTCGCCACCGCTTAGCCAGTGGCTCATTTATTAATTTGAAATATAAATCATATTTTCAAAGGTACAAATTAGACAAAGGTCATAGAATTTTACAGAGGTATTTTACTTTTTTTTTCCTTGCAAAAAAATAATTAAGAGCTGGAACAGAGTTCCAGCTCCTCTACTATTCTCCCAAAACAAGAGTGTAATCAGATTAGGAGTGCGGCGAAAAGCTCTCCACTTTCAACTGGTCTGATGTGAAAAAAAAAAAAAAAAAATTGAAATTGACACTGGATTCTCAAATTAGAACAGAAATGGGTGCCAAATGGTATAAATGCTCTGCAGAGAAAAAAAAATGAATTTTCAATGATTTTGTTCCTAGAAAGTTTTTTTTTTTAGTTGACTTCGCTCAAAGTTAAATCCCACTCGATACAAATTACAGGTAAAGTCAATCAATTTTCTTGTTATTAGTCATTAAAATCTTCAAAACATTTTTTAAGTGGTAAGCAGTTAAGTTTCCATGCCAATTTAATTCTTACCCTTGAAATACATTTTTCAGTTTGTGTAGTTGAAAAACAAAAATGAAACTTCACATTAATCATTCAAGATTAAAAGTGTTGTGAAAAATAAATTCATTTTCAATAGTTACTGAAATGCCCGTCTTATGATAAGGCCCTGAAAACGCATCGAAATATTGAAATTTTTTAGCATTTTGCCTAGACACAGAAGGAAAATCTTTTAAGGATATAATAATAATCACAGTAATTTAATCAGAACCCAAAATCAAATGGTATGGGGCATAATTCTTTTTTTTTTTTAAACGAAATTAAAATTTGAGCATTTCCTTGCAATATGTCCTAGAACGAAAGTCAAGGACTACTGCAATAAAGGTAATCATTTTAATTTCTACTTACAGTAATAAATTGATTTAAAATATTGCAATACATCCAATAGGATATTTACATTTTGTTACATACTGCGATAAAAACTCAAAATAAATACACATTACATAGTGAAGTAATTATCATTATGCATTGTTCAACTATTTTTTTAAAATTAAGTTGAAACTTAAAATTATTAATATTTGACATTATAAGCACAATACTGTAGTCATTATGAAATATTGAAAAGTAGACCTATACCATTCTATTGCACAGATACACAAAGTAGTTTATCGCATTTTGAACTAAGAGTCAATAATACGTTTTAGAGCTGCCCTTTGAGGGCATACGAGAGACTTCACTGTAGATTGTTTAGTTATATTCAGTGGCGGACTGGGTCTGAAAATAGCGGTTGCCAGCAGTCAATGAGGGCCCACTCATATCAAAAATGTTTTTTCTCTATATAATTTTTAAAATTTTATTTATTATAAATATAATCAATTAAAAACAATAAATGGACATGATATACTATATAACTTATTACATATTGTTATTATCTGAAAAACTGTTATATATACTAGTAGTTCTGTGAACAGTAGACCTCACCCTTCCCCCACCCCCAAAAAAAAATTTGCTTTTCATTTCAGTCTTTGAAAGTTTAGCCATTTATTTTCCAAATTCAAATTTTTTGCGCAAGTCTGCTTTTATCATTATTAATTAAAGTACAATTAAATGTCTGCTTTTATCAATATTAACAAAATCGTAATTAAATGTAATTTGTTATTATTAGAGATATCTTTGGATGCATTATGAACGGAGTTTCGTTTGTCTATAATCGTTGGAAAAACACAACATTACATTCACCATCTTGAAACGGAATAAAAAACATATACAGTCGTTTTCGCCGACATCAAAGAGCATTCATGTCAAATTCAAAGAAAATCGAACAACGCGTTTGATCGTGACAAAACAAATTACAGACAAACAGACTATATTAGACAAGTCAGTAAATTACTGACAAACAAACTGTTTTCGCTCGAACGGTCCAGTGAAAACAGGACCTCGCTTCGCTAGTCAAATTACTAATTAAAGTATACATGTATTATTACATATTATTGAAAGTAAGAATTACCGAATACAAAAACAAATTTATGATTGAATTTTAAATAATTTTTGGTGGGTGTATAGCTTACTGTAATTTTGGAACTGTACTGTTATTTTTAGAATTTTTAAACCAAACCGAAATTATAGAGCTGACCATGTACCAAGTTCAACAAATTTAAAGAATACTTCTTACTTTAAAAGATTAACAACTCAAAAGTACAGAACTCAGTAAGCGTTTGAGTTTACTAGATATCTAGTCAGCTGTTGAGTTTACTAGATGGTATGTCAATAATTACTTCTGCATCCAAATCAAGTAACAATTCCTTTCCAATAGATAGCAATATACAGAGAATTCCAAGTTCTCTTCAGAAAATGAACTTCTAAATCTGTTCTTTATCTTTAGCTTTGAAGAACAGAATTCACTAATATCATTAGATCATTCATTACAAATACTAATATTATTACAAATATGCTTTGATATCTCAAAAATGGATTTCACTCCTTACAGATAAAGTTCTTTTAATATATTTTCAATCGATGCAGGGCTATTAAGAACAGGAAAGGTAAAAACAAGCATAATGGTCGGCACAATATAGAAACCCAACTTAACCATAATCGGAACTCTCAACTGAACTAAATCTAAATAATGAAATTATTCCAACTAAATTCTAATGAAGAGAAAGACTCATGGATAATTAGTATTTATTAGTTATTAAGCGGTTATTCTTAGCATTGGGATTATAATCCCTCACACGTTGTTTACAAATCCCTTTGATAAAAGAATAAGTGTATGGATTATATTTAATCATATTCGGTGGCGATCTTAGCAAAACGGTTTGCAAGCAAACAAGAGAAGGAGCACTTTTTCTCTGCGACGAGATCATTGTCTGGTTTTCCAATATATTTTGACCCAGATGAGACTGACAAGACTTTGAATTCAGAAATTTAATTTTGGACATCCTACAAATTTGTATTTGATTTTAGTACCTTTTAATGTAGGGATGGAAGACAAACTCCCAGTGATGATTTTTATTTTGAGTTTGTTCTTCAAGGTCCACTCTACCCTAAAATTAAATTCTAATAGTTCGCTCTACAAAGCTGGATTAAATGAGTTCAAACTAAAGCAAGGAATTGATAACAGCATAGCATATTATTTTTAAATACACACCAAGAATTCAAAGTTGCCACCAAGTCTAATACCAATAAACTTCTCACCTACAAGGTTAAAATCAATTTCCCGAGTAAAATAACGAAAATATTATGAAAAATATTTGATTTTAAATTCGTTAGGTTAAATTTTTCTTATACGGTTTTAGCGACAAAGCGTGAAGGAGAAATGTTGTCCATTAGTAGAGTATTTTTTTGTAAGAGTGAGGGAAGGAAATTCTTTTAATGATTATTAGTTTAGTGATTTGTAGTAATAATATTTTCGTAATTTGTCATTAAATTTATATCATTACAAAAATAATTTTTTGAATTTCTAAAATAATCAAAAAATCATTCTTCTGAAATGAGTTTTGAAAGATTTCACGGGGAAAACAACAAAATCTTGCTCAATTTTTAATAACTGAAATTTTAATTAACTACAGGACTTTGAAAAGTTGACAGTGATTCTCCTTTTGTTTTAAAGAGCACACGCGAAAAATTTCATCAAGTTTGGACAAAAACTGCAGATTTTTATAAAAGACGAACAATTCCTCTTTACATGTAAAGAACTGAACTTTTGTACTAAATCAATTTCAAACAAGACAGTTGAAAACAAGAAAATTATAAGTTATAGATGCATTTTATTTTTTAAGCAATAAAATCTAACACGGAGTACCATAGTCTTATTTCTATGTTTTGCTTCTGATCATGCTTTTGTATGCAAATTGTCAATAAATAATAAAAGAGAATGTATGTGTAGATTGTTGTCTGTCTGTTGATGTTCTACAGTCCGTTGAATCTAAAGCCACCAAATTTGGTACAAACATACTATAAGAGCGTAGGAATATGCATCTCCGAAAGTTTTTAATTAATTAAAAATTAAGCATTGGGGATTTTTGGGAATTTTTTCAATTATAACTCAAAAAATATTATCACATAAAAATAATTTTTACACATTATTAAATTTAAAAATTATCTTTCAATATGATGCCAGTTTAGTTGCTGTGAGATTTTCTCCTTAATTTTGCAATTTTTTAAAAATATTTTTAAGCATAATTATTTAACAATACTTTGGAATGTTGTAATGAAAGTCAATCAACTTTCATTGCTTCAAATCAATAAATCTTATATTTTTCTCCTGATAAAGAAGAAGCAAGATATATAATTATATTTTCATCTTACGATAAAAAAACTTTTTTAAAACAAAAATTGCATTCCATTTCATCAGTTTTTTAGCCCAATTTTCCTCATTACTTCAAATAAATTTACTTTTTAGACATATTTACAATATTATTATGATAGATTTAATTTCTAGCAATGATCTTAAAACTCATCTTTCCTGTTACATAAAGAAAGTTTTTCCTGGAGATTGTGTTTAATTAGGTTAAATATTCACTCTATAATTAGCTTAATAAAGTGTAATAATTGTAATTTAAATTAGAATTATGCTTGACCAATAAAAAAAATAACTTCATTGACTCTCAAGATTTTTAGCCTTTTTTATTTGCTAAATGTAAAAACCTAAGTCATTAATTTCATCAGATGCGAAACATACTACATCAAAATTTAGTTCAAATATTAATACATTTCCTGTCCACTGTTTTTCAATTTTTTAACTAATTTATTTCTTGGTTTTTTGTAACAATTAATGGCTTCCGATTACCAAAAATTAAATAAGTTGACGAATTTAAAGTTGACTGGCATAATTTAATCCATACAGTTAACAAGATGAATTATTCAGCTGTTCGTCGCTGTCAGTATTTAATACTAGAAAAGCAATGTAAAGAGAGGGAAAATTTGAGTTACCCTCTCTAAGTCTTTTTTCTCCTTCTCCGAGATATTCTATGCATTTTCTACTCTTTCTTTGCTGACTGAAAACAGGAATACCACTTCTCACACCCACGAAAGAAAGAGCCTTTTACCGCTTTTACAACCTTGTTAACATACTCAAAGAAGCACTCCCATAGCGCCCCACCTCCAAGGAAAAGGCGAGTGTCCCAGGGCCAGAGAAATACATCTATCCCCTGGTCCTGCGAGTGTCCATTTTGTCAAATTACATGATTTCCCCTCCCCTTGTAAGTTTCAGAGGGTCCGAAGTAGACTATTTTCTTTGTTCGCTTCTCCGTCAGTTTTACTACTGTAAAAAGCACTAACAACAAAAAAGAATGTTATTTAGACATTTCCAAGAACCGCAGCTTCCTGCTCAGAGGGGTCACTCTTCCGTCTTGCCGGGGGTGATATGAGTGGTCATTGCGTCCCGACCTTGCAAAGAAAGAAAAGGTTGTGTGAAGGACATAAAACTACTTGCTATTTTGTTTGCTTTAGAAAAGACGCGGGAATTTCTCTAGGGAAAAAAAAATCTTCCCTTTCTCTCTCTTTCACATACACAGATCCAGGGGGCCCATATCAGCTTATGTTTAAGGGGCCCACTTGCCACCGGGCAGGCTGGCAACCTGGCCAGTCCGCCACTGGTTATATTGTCCCGTCACACAACAATACAAAGGTTATTTTAGGACAAGCTTAGTTATTTCGAATCAGTGCTCAGATGACAGACACCACCAGACATTTGACCCAGCACTTCAGATTTAATGTGCAGTAGGCTCAAATATATGAAGAATCTTCAATGGAAATGAATCATGAACCTGATTAACCACCATGCTTTTATTTTTTGTTATGCTGCATTCCTGACAATAAAAATTAAGATGGATTTTAATAAACATTCATAATGTAACAATTTACCAATGCCAAGACAATCCACCTTCCTTCAAAAAAAGTTTCATTTATGGTAAGCAGTATTTTTATCCATTAACATTTCTACAAAGAGCCTCAAAGTTGTACATATACCCAATGCATTCAAAAACAGGAAATCTATGTCTCTCTTGAATCACTCTAATGCCAACTTGAAGCATAGATTTCAATAAATTTCTTTCCAATTGTGTTAAAAACACCCGGATCAAGATAATTGTGATGTAAAACTTTTTTTTAAAGCTTTCTTTCAGAAAAACCATTTCAAACATTTCAGATTTTTAAAATATAGTAAAATATCAAGATTACTTTCATATTCCTTGCATTATCTCCATAATAAATCAAAGGCTAAAAAAATAGATGAATAAATAAAAATATTGATATATATAATATTGACTTCAAAATCTACATAATGAGTGGTGTGTGCCAATTGAAAATAGAGTTTCAGTATATCAAGATTTATATTAAGACAAAAACAATAGAATGCTTCCAGTTTAAGGACAAGTGAAATTTAATTAACCTATAAATAAGACACTAGGCATTCATGGACTATGGAATACATGGCAGAAAATCCATTTACATTTCATTAATGTCTTATTCACATATAATTTCAGAATTTATAGGCTGCCAAATCAGCAGTTGCTCCAATGGATACGACTATCCCAGTCGACGATTTAAAAAAGCACATAAAAATGCTTTATTCCAAATGGCAGGAGCAGTGGGATTTGGAGACTAATAACAAACTCCATGCTGTGAAACTCTTTGTGCAACCTTGGCCCTCATTAACAAACAGGAAAGCAGACACTTTTAACTCGTTTGCACATCAGTCATACCAGATTTACTCATCTTCACTTGTTATTCGGTGAAGAGCCACCAATGAGCTTGTTGTAACCATCATATGTCCATATAGTTTCAGAATGTACAAACTTTGATGATTGATGTTTACAATTTTTTCAAGCACCTTCAGTTTCACTTTCCTTTTTACTTGTTAAAATGCCTCATGCTAACCTTTTTACATTTTTGAAGTCCATTAAGTTTTTTTCATTGATTTAATTTCTCTGGTTTCACTTTACTGTGTTCTTTTTATCATGTCCCTCCACCATTGTTTTAATTCCCTTTTATACACTGATATAAATTCCACTTTTGTTTGGCACACCATAGTCGAATCAATGGCCTCTTGCACCATAAAACACCTCACATATAATTTTAAAGGCTCAGTTTTTAATATTTTGAAAATTGGACACAAGTGTCATTCAAAATTCTCTGCTTTACGAAAAAATTGATAAAGATTGCTTTGCTAATGTTATACATTGAATCTCAAGCAATCAGAGAATGAGCTTTCTAATATTTAACAAAATTTTTAAAATATACAAGTAAAATACAGATTTTTAAAACTAGGTCATATAAGGAAATCTTAACTTGTAGAATAGTTTACAAACTTCATGTTTAAACAAAATAATCAGAGAAATAATTACTTTAAAAATTAAGATAGAGCTTGAATAAGGAAAGACATTTTACCATTTTAAAAAAAAATCCCCATTGACAAGCCAGAAGCCAAAGGTATATAGATTTCTTTCGTCCAGAGAAATGAGAAAAAATTATTTAGCTCATAGCCTCCAAGTAATTATAGCTATCAAAAAAAACTTTCATTGTAACAGTTGTCCACTATGATAAGGTTTTTCTTTCAATCATAACAGTGTAAAGGGAAAGTTGGGGGGGGGGGGGGGTTGAAAATCACTTTTCATCTCATAACTTCTGAACAATCATAGCTATAAAAAAAAACTCATTATAAAAGTTGCTTATGATAAGGTGATAATTTGAATTTTCTTTCCATCTTCAGTCCTACGGAAATTATGGGGAAATGAAAATTTTCACTCCCTTTGAGCAGGATAGCCCATCTACGAACTTGGTTCAGACTTAAACCTTCCTTACAACATATTCCTCATTGGTTAACCACTTAATAGTTTTGCCCGAACACAACAAAAGGGGACTTCCCCGATTTGATAAATAGTGCTTAAAAGTGAAAATAGTTTTCAAGAAGCATATGAACCCTGGCTCTAGAAGTCTAATAACTAGCTAATCTAGCAGTCTAAGTCTGCCAACTAATTTTAGATAGCAAAACAAGTGTAAACCAGCTTTTAGACCAGGTCAGGTAAGGTAAACCAGTTTTTAGGTCCTTTTTCCCCCTGTATTTAAAAATTATCAAAAGTTAATAAAATCAATACCTATTTTTCTGACTGCTGATTTGAAATTATAAAATCAATTTGAACACAAAATTGCTTATTTTTGGACACAATATGACAGATAAAAAGAAACTGTCACGTGGTTAAAACCTAACCAAAATTACTCTAGTTATTGTGTTCACAAGAGAACATGGGCAAAAGTTTTAAACATATATAAACTTTTGATCAAGGGGTGTTTTTGGGTTCTAGGGCATCATAATCGGTGAAGATCTGCAGAAAGTTTCCAGAAGTCGTGTCACACGAATCATTGCAATATTAAGACATCCTATAAGGAATCTACCTAAAAGAGTTAACAATACATATTGTTGAGTATTTTCATTTGAAATGTCACTATTAGCCGATTAGTATACATATTAGCTTCCGCTACACAAGTCATTAATTAAGAACTTATAAAATGCTACCAGTTAAGTAAAAAAAAATAAATATAAATATTTTAATTGCAACACTACAATTTAAGAACCCCAAGATATACAAAAAAAACCAGTGCCACAATCAGAATAAAAAACAAGATATACCATATAAAATGTTAAGTTATTTGTATGAAAAATACGTTACCCAGTAAATGCAGAAACCAACTCCGTTTATAATTCTTAATATTAGGTAACAAACAGAATTTATGAATTAAACACTTTCTAAATTACCGAGATGTCCAAGATGGACCCCATAACTTTAAAACTAAATTAGACGATTAAACCAGGTCAATACACCACTCATATTTTCAAAAAAAAAATGCACCAGCAGCACCCTTACAACTTTAAGGGAAACATTACCGAAATCTGCTACTTGGGATTCGCAAACACTATATTCTGCTAACCATCTAATAAATAGGAGAGCAACTTGGGTGCAAACTTATATAAAACTTAGCAAGGCATGAGCCTCAACATTTGCATAAATAATTCTTATGGCATATATCAAGCTCTAACCTACAAACGAAATCCATTATTAAAGTAAAATATTAATTTGAAGAAAAAAATTAACTTTTTATAAAGAGCTACAAGAAAAAATATATGTGCCCAAATAAACTTAAGAACTTCTGGAAATGATCAAGAAAAAATGTCAACAAGCGTGCACTGCATCAATTTTTGTTAGGCAGAACACCCACTTCACAATATATTTGGAAAAAATAAGCAGTTTAAACATTGAGCCCTCCCCCCAAAAAAACCCATTAAATGCTATGTATAAACATTCAATACTTCTTTAGCACAATTACTAAGTTTCAACATGCTTTTTCCAGTCTGAAAAAATTTGGTACCTTTAAATAGAAATTAGTAAACAAAATCAAATCCAGGATTATTTGACTACATACACAATCAATGTAACGGCGAGTCGGGCATCGGGCAAGACACTTCAGTGAAATGTGTAAGGTTGAAGATTGGTAAATTGAGACATTAAACAAGAGTGGTTTTCTAATTTTTTATTTAAGAATTTGATACAAACTGACGCATTTATATGATTCCAATCTGCAAAGAGAAAAAAAGGCAAAATTAGCACAATACACAGCAATCTTAAAATGAATTATTCTAAATATGTCGGTCACAATTCTAAGATTTAAAAAAAAAAAAAAACCATGTCCATTCATATTTCTTTTAAACTGAAATCTTCAGAAAAAACTGTCAATTTTCTATTTGAAATGATGTAAATAGAAATCAATCATTGGCTTTAAGAAATATAACTAGGAATTATGTAGCAAGTTCTTTTGTTTAAGGTAACTACTTGATTAAAAAGAAAAAATAATGGCTTGACTTAAAAACACGGTGAGGTCCACCAAGTTGAATTTTTTTTGCCAAATATGGTAGCCTTGTTCATTTTGTTGGCAATCCTAAAAACATTGTCAAAATTTGCATACGGTTGTATCTCTCTTTTGCCTTCCGTCGGTTGGACATTTTTCCTCCCGTTTGGTTCATTCCAGGTCCTTCCAAAATTCCAGTTATGTCTCCTCGTGATAAACATTGTGCAGCCGAAAGCCAAGCTCGTCTGTTTGATTTAAAGTATTTGTATGGGTTAAAAAAAAATGCAAGGAAGATGCGATAGATTGGTGTATTGAAATGAATCTGATTGCAAAAGAGTATATGTGTCCAACATGTGGAGTGAAAAATGGTTTTGACCAAAAGGGATGGATTGGATGGTTTTCGTAGAAAGTTTGCTATGAATGCTCATCATGCTAGAAGGACCGTGAAAAAGGGCAGTTGGTTCAATGAAAGTATATAGAGTTTATCCAAAATTTTGATCCTCACATATTTGTGGGCTGTAAAGCCCCCCACTTTAAGCAGAAAAATTATGTTCTTTCAGTACAAAATTTATTTTTAATGTGTCATGTGATCTTGCAATTCACTTAAAACTTGCTTAAATTCATGCAAAATTTCATACAATTTTATGTATTATTTGCCATTTTTTTAAATGGCGGTCATTAGAATCGCCGCCATCTTGAAGCCATCCAACATAGCGACTTTTTGGATGGTTGGCACAATTGCCAGTTTGGCGAGGGACCGCACAGTGTTCTTAAGTCTTACAAAAATAATAGCCAAAACAGAATTGAAGTTACAAAACAACATTTCAACTTTTCTAGAAAGAAATTCCAGTTCAATAGGAAAGGAAAACAGTTTATGAATGTTAACCTTTCGATTAGAAATGCCAATATGAAAACTAGAAGATTAATATATTTTATCATATATTAACTCACTTTGTTAGCAACATCCAATGCATCATAATCAGGAGCCAGTTTCACGTATGCCTTCTTCTGTCCATCAGGTCTGAAAGAGAGGAAAATTTAAAATTTTACTTTAATACTTATACATTTACTTAATTCAATACTCAATTTATTACAAGTTACTTACTCATATTCACTTAAATAAATTTTAGAAAAGAAACATGTTAAAAGAAACAAACTTAAAGAAGGTAGTTGAAAATTCTAATAAACTATATAAAACTACAACCTAAATTCAAGAACCAAGGTGGTTTTACTTGAATTCTTACAAAATAGAGATTCAAGAAATAAATGAAACACCAGACTATGAATTCAGCTAATCTGACTTAATAAATAATGCTAATCGCACAATGTTTCAAATAATCTCTTCACTAAAAAATCTCCCAATTTTATCTTATCACAGCTCTGAAATTCTTTCAACTAAACATCACTGAAATTAAAATATTTGCTCTTAAATAACAAACCATTAAAGAACTTAAAATATGAATGATTTTATTTTTTTTAAATTAATATTTACAGTCAGTCTCCTTCCAAAACTGGAGTAATTTCAATAATCAATTGATATAAAAACATGATGCAAATTAGAAAAATAATTTCACAATAGCTTCTATATTAAACTAATATAAAATACATATTCTCCACCAAAATACAATATTGACAACAAAAAATACAATTATATTTTACCTGATAAGGGTGTTGACTTTTTGGACATCAATGTTATACAACTTCTTAACAGCATTTCTAATTTGAGGCTTGTTTGCCCTCTTGTGAACAATGAACACTAATGTATTATTGTCCTCAATTTTTTTCATAGCAGACTCGGTAGTAAGGGGGTGCTTAATTGTAGACCATTGATCAAATCTGCAAAAGATTTTTAAAAAACCTCTAACAAATGTTTTATATCCAATTAGAACTTCTGACAGCAATAAAGGAATGTATTAGAAAAAGAATTCAAGAACTAAAATGAGTTTACTTGATCAAGCAGAATATACCAAAAATAAAATAAAAAAATATAATAATAATAAAAAATAGCCCATTTCATTGAATCAACTTAAAACATTCCTACTTTCTCCTGACAAACAAGCATTTTAATGCTAAATTAATGTCATATTAATAACACCAAAATACTTTTAATTAGTAGAAATTAACAGCAGTCAATATGGTTGTTACAAGCTTTATATTTGATACTGAATTAAATAAAATACAAGTTTTATACATTATAGGATCTTGCTATAAAAAAAGTTTGCAACAAATATATTGTGGATATTCTTAAATATGCCAATTAATCTAACTTATCTGTACTTGTGAACCTTCAATAGATTTATGTAATTGACAATAGGTACTCTCTTTATAAAGGGCATCTATTACTGATCGTTTCAAAATACCAACATTAGCAATTTTGAACAATTTCACTCCAGTAAAAGGCGACAGGCAATAAGTAGGATAAGCATATTTTTAGAGTTCTTTATTAGGTCAGACTAAATAAAATGTAAACATCCCCCTCTCCGTTTTCTACCTTGCCCCTATTTTGGTGAAATCAAATTTATCTGACACATGCACAAAAGTGTGGAGGGTTTTGAAATCAGACTCATGAGCATGTCCTTCTATTTGAAGAAAAATACAAGTACACTCAATTTTTAAAGATTCGAAACAAAAATAAGCCAGAAATAATTCAGTACTTATTGGACGAAGTACGCCACCTGAACTTGTAATGTAAAAATGTAACCATGTGCATTAATTATTTTTAAACCCTATGTGAAACAGAAATAGATGTTGCATTAAAATAGGACCAATATGAGAAAAATAAGACTCCTGTGGCAAGAAAGAATATGCAATTGAAATTTAATGCATTCAGAAAATAATTGTGAATGAAATTAAAAGCATTATATTATCAGATATAAGGGATTGAAAGAATGGAAATATAACCCTATAGATGTTTTTTTTAAATATTAATCAGCAACTAACAACAAAATAACCCCTGCACAAATTACAGAATAATTAGGCATTATACTCTATAATTATTAAGTATAAAATACTTACCGAGGTCTCCTTGGGCAACTCTTCCTGGGATACTTAGGATTTCTCATCAATGTAAGGGTTCTTGGTCGTCTAAATTGAACAGTAGTTCTAATTTTCCTAACTCTGGTTCCATGGGCTCCTTTTACTACTTTCTTTTTGGCTGCTAGAGCTTTTGCTTTAGCCTGGGCAGAACCTAACTTGCCTTTACCTTTAGGGGCTACCTTCTCACTTTTGCCTGCTGGTGTTGCAGCAGCTTTAGTAGCAGGAGGTACATTTTCTTTTTTTGTCTCCTTAGGTTTCTCTGTTTTTGCTGGCTTAGCAGCAGCTGCTGTTGCTGCTGCTTTTGCTGAGGACAAGAGAAATAAAATTAAAATTGTTTCCCATAATAACACAATATTAAAATACTGAAAAAATTAACTGGTAACACTCAAGAACATGGTGCGGTCTCACTCCAAACACCACAACTTCACGCCAACCATCCCAAAACTCGCCAAACTACTGGTTCAGAACAACAGCCCTGAATACCAAATTTGAAGAGAAATCACCCAAAAATTCATCCAACTTGAATGCCCATTATTCCAAAAATAGCCAAAATCACCAATCGTCAATATAATTCACTACATCAGAAAAAGGTCAAGATCATTCTAAGAGAGATCCCAAACATTTAACATTTATAATAGCAGTAATGACTATTTAAAAAATTTGAAAACCACCATGCCTTCAAGACATTTTCAAATTCAGGATAAAAATTTAATACACTTTAATAAAAATTTATACATTTTCAAACAATTTAATCAGCGAAGCAGAAAGAATATTTTTCAAAAAATGAAAAATTACTTTACACTTCCCAGTATCCTTTCATGCAGTTGCTTACCTCTTCTATTTTAGAAGAATTTTGCTATTCTGTACAGTGATTAATTTTATGATATTTACCACCTAAAAAATGCCTCTGAAAAGGAATTTTAAAGACGACTTTATCTAAAAACTTCACAGATGTTTGTTTAACGAGAGCGAATATTTCATAACATTCACACCATTTAAATTATCATTAGGCATTCAAGGATATATTTTTCTGTCTCATTATCATCCCCATAATTAGTCTGCATGATCAAAACCGAAATTTGAGAATGGCAATAAGTATAATTCACAGATCCAGAATTTCCCGATTTGAAAAAGTAAAAGCTCCGGATCACAACCATTCCTGTTATAGGAAAATGCTGCATATTATGACTAATTTCTATCTTCAGACGGTATGGAAATTAGAAATCTTTACTTAATCGGTTTCTATGAAATAACTAGTAAATAAATCGATCACTAAATAATTATGGAAATGATGAATAGTTAAAATATTACCTTGGAAAAGAAAATCTGAAATTAAGGATTAATTAAGAGTCGAATTTAAGCAGATATTGAATGATACATCTACCGATGAAGTCATTCTGCATTTTCAGCTTTTTTTTTATTCATAAATTAGAATAAAAAGAACTGAATGAAAATTAGAACAGAACCTAGGAATGTAATTTTTAGTAAACCATCAACTATAGAAGGCAAATTAGCATACGTAACCACAAGCGACAGAATTTAGGCTTAGGAAGGATGATGAAGCCTCAATCTCTTTATGTGAAGTACTTATAAATTGCATATTATTCATACACGAACAAAACAGATGGTGATTACGAAATAAGAAAATTCACAGATAATTTATATAGCTAAAAAAGAATTCAACATGAATATAACCACGAGGTAAGTTATCGGAATCGCCATGTTAAAAAAAAAAACCTACAACATATATAGATTACAGAACTCATTAGCAAAAACATTACATAAAAAACATTTCAAAACAATACAGAAATAAAATTACGTTTTTCTGATGCTCCTTTCTTCGATTTGGGACCCATTTTTAATAAATATAGCTCCTACACCACACTTCACAAAAACACGTTCAATTTTTCCAAATCCGCAGTCGGTCACAGAGAAACAGTTGTGTTGCCACTCTCCTTCTGATAAACAAATATTTCCATGCCTTTCCGAAAAATTCCATGTTCATTCACCAGGCCGATGCAATAGCTTAGTTCTGTAAACTCTATTTTTGATGCAATAAATTTTATGTAAATTTGGTTTTAAAGTTTTAAATGATTAAGGAGAAGTATCTGCAGCAGTACAGTGCCAGCTACCAATACAGTTTTTCTGGATTAGTTCCTGTGCCAATACGACAATGCGTTATTGTTCGGTTGGGTTGGGAGACGTCACTTTTCCCGTTGTTAACGTGCGGAAAAAGCTCAGAGTAAGAATAATCTTTCCTCTGAGGGAAAAAGTGACATCTCCCAACCCAACCGGGGGTACCAGAATAGACCCCTAAAAATCATGTTGAATGTTTTATTCCGGACTCATTCAATTTACGAATCAAATTCAAAGTATGGCCGAGTTTTCTGGTTTGTTTACTTACATTAAAAACCTTGACTTTCGGGTCTATTCTCGTACCCCGGTTGGGTTGGGAGCGTTTGGCCTTTCGACCGCGGGACGTTAATGGCTTTTTCTCGACCGAAAGAAGGGGTCTGATTCTCGTACCTCGGTCGTTTCTAACATCTCGCTTTACGCTAGGAAGTGACGTATTTCTGCTGCGCCCGCAGCAAATCAAGCGATCGTCATCCGATATTTTTGTTTCTGGTTCCAGATTCAGTTCGAGTTTTGAATCTCCAAAGGAACTATGGCGAAGCGTACATTTGCTTCTCAATTCGAAATTATGTTGGATTATTTTGAAAAATATCCACAAATTTTAAGTGGGAAAGTTAATCGCATCTTTTCAAAAGACACCAAGGGTAAGAGGTGGGAAGATTTAACTTCTTCTCTTATAAGATGCATTATAATGCATCTTTCTTGCTTTCATAAGTCCATTGTTAAGGGGAGGTTAAACCATTTATCTTTTACAAAATATACATTTATAATAATATTATACATTTATAGAACATAAACTGCAGTCTTTTTTTTCAATATATTGATGTAATTTTACCAGTTTTCTTGAGAGAGGAAAAGTAATAAACATTTTTCCATGCCAATTATTTTAACATGAATAAATCTTATAAATTAATATTACAAACCATTTGTTTATTTTTCCAACTACATAAGAAAATAAAACGTGAAAAAAAGTTATTAAATTCAGCAAGTTTTTACAGCATTAAAAAAATTACATCTTTATCAATGAACAAGAAAAATTCTTTTAATTGTCAGATTTTGCAATTACTTTGTAAATATTTGACAAATTTCTTTGAATTAAAACCCAAATAACAAAAATGTAATAATATATACGGAATGAGGAAAGTCATTCCACACTCAATGTTAAAAAAAATGTTAAAATGTTACCCTAATTTAATTTAATAATTTAATTTAATTTAATAAGAAAACATTAAGTCATTAAATCTTTAAATGTAATTGATCTTAGCTAATTATCAACTATCATTATTGACTATCTTGATGGAGTAGTAAAATATTTAACTACTTTTAAAGATTTAATTACTTTAGATTGTCTTATTAAATTATTTAAATTCGATAAAAGATTTAACTACTTTTTAAAGAATCTAAAGTAATTGATAAATTCTTCTTCAGATTGGTCAAATGGATTACATTTATCTCGATAAACCCTTTCAAAACACAATTAACGTCTTAGCAGCCCCCATTTTAAACGAAAATTTGATAAGTTCTGATATCGAAACAACACTTCTCGCTAGCTAAAACTAAAGCAATCCAGCATTTTATAAAAATTTCCGTTTTTAAATTGACATAACAGTTTTCACAGCAAATATCCATATAGTATTTATAAAAAATAATTGATCATGAATCAGTAAAGCTAAATATCCTTACTAATAAAAATGTAAATCTACAATTAAAGATCGTTCACGTAAAAGTATAATTCTATTTCAGTTATTCTGATTCAACTTTATATTTGTTTAGTGCAGTTGCCTCAGACAACTTTTTGAATAATATTTATTATTAACTTTTACACTGAGTTGGTTGGTTGGGGTTTAATGGCGCAAGAGCCATTTGTGGCTAAACTGCGCCTTTACACTGAGAAAATGTTCAATAAATAAATATCTGTTAATATTATTTTATTAAATATATTTATTAAATATAATAATATTTAATACTACCATCTGTTGTTCATCATGTCATGTTTTGATATTGATTTGAAATTACCTCTAAACAGTTTACTTCTAAAAGTAGTTAACTAAATAGATTGCCAGGACAATTAGGATTGTAATATATGGTTATACTTCTTGAAATTATTTATTTCTGTATTTAAAAATGATTAAGTACTTAAATGAAGACATCTGTTTTCCTATTCTTGGGGGGGGGAGGAGATACTTTATCTATAATGACTATTTTACAACAAATGTTTTCATATGTAGTTGGGCATATTATTTATTATAGGATTCATGCAAAATAATTGTCCTTAAATTGATCATGGATAAAGCTTAATATCCTTACTAATGAAAAGAATAATTTCCTTAAGAAATTTACCATTAAAAAATTGGCATTCATGTAAAGTGTGATTCTATTTTAGTTATTTTTATACAACTTTGTATTTGTTTACTTCAGTTGCCTCAGAAAACTTTTAACTCAAAAAATGAGGAAATGTTCAATACATGAATATCTGTTTATATTATTTTATTAAATACTACCATCTGTACATGTCTTGCTCATCGTGTCATGTTTCGATTATGGTTTGAAATTACTTCTAAATAGTTTGCTTCTAAAAGTAAACTAAATAGTTTGCCAGAGCAATAATGATTACTAGAGGTCGACCAGCGGTCGAATTTAAGAATAATGTGCCAAAATTGAGTGTCAAAATGAATTTTTTGAACAAAAAATTTTTCATCGTCTATTTCCCCTTATGTGAAAAACAACGAGCATACATTCCTTTAGGTTGGACACTGCTAGTTGACACTGTATTTGATAATAATATTTATGGTTTTTATTTAATGAAATTTTGCCATCAGTGTCAACTAAACAGAATCCCACTCTTTTTTGGCATAATTCTATTAGTGGTATATTCTTCGGGTTGAAAATACATTTTATTTCCAACAGCATGTAGTCGTCTCCTGACTTGATAAGACCATCTGGAGATGCAGCAATATACTGATAAAAAGGATGTATTACCAAGCCGGTTTTTCGAACTACACACTGTGGATTTCTTGCTAATACCACTGCCGTACATATTCTTCATTTTGTATGCCATATGCAACTGCTGGAATGAAAGAGATATCCATATCTTTTTTACGTCTGATGGAAGCTGCCAAAGTTTGAACGTTATTGAGGCTCTTTTGTCAAAAAGTATACCTCTATAATCATTGCCTATAATTTTTTTGAATTTTGTTCTATTACGAATAAATTTTGAATTTTATTCTATTGCTGCTACACAATTTTCTTTTTACAACAGATGTATATTGAGAAATCTATATATTGATATCTATTTGACAAAATATACAATTTTTATACAATGTATGTACAAAGTAAACAATGCAAGTTTTATTTCATTTAGTTTAATGTATTTGTAATACATATTATATATAAATTCTTTAGCGATAATCTCTACTCTGTGCGACTGTTTGACCAAAGACTAATATGTGTTTGACATTGACAGATTTAAATCATCCGCATTTTGTATTTCACTCCGAAGAGTTTTTTTTTTATAAATAACTAGCAGTACGCGCACGGCGTTGCCCGTGGAATCAGGACTTTAACAAAATGAAAAAAAAAAAAAGAACCGCCCACAATGACATGAAAAAGTTTTGAAAACAAAATCAAAACAAAAGATACACATTATTTGATTTTCCTGCTTATTTTTTCCC